>JANLJB010001590.1:0-88381 GCA_026212285.1 Bursera cuneata | reverse complement strand
ATGTGAATCATTAGGCAACAGATTACAGCAGCTCTACACTGATGGGTGTACAAGCAAAAGCATCCTCCTGAACATGTAGCATATTCAGTACTCTCTAGCTATAGATTGTCCAGAAGTACTAGTAAATGTGAGATAAAATTGAAGGACAAAAAAGAAAAAGTTGTGACAGAGAAGTAAAAAGATCCAAACTAACACATTGAGCAATCACATCAAACAGTGTTTTCCGTATTTGAATGTATCTTAGGGTGTTTTTTCTTCGATAAAATTGAGATAAAGATGAAACTTGTTGAATTCCATGTGATTTTAAATGATTCCCATGTTTATTCCATGCCATCAATTTTGTTTGGTATTCAAATATGCAAGTAGTATGGGCGCTGCCCACCAACACCAAAATTTTGTCAAATTTATGCAGGCATCTGGAAACAAGTGTGTGAAAGGAAACTTTTAACACAATACTATCAATCTAACACTAACATTATTAATTAATATTTCATTAATAAGCAGCAAGATTCCACAATGGCATCCATCACGTGGGCACTCCCTCAACTTGCTATTTGTTTAATCTCTAATGAAATTGAATTAGTCTAATGAGGACCACAATTAATCAATCCACATGCGTAAGGGTTGTGCTGGAGAATAAGCAGATGGGAGGCAACAGCTAGCCTTGAAGCAGTATTGTATGGGAGGACTTATGAGAAAGCAGAAACATGCAACAGTGCCAGATTCGAGGTAGGTGCCTTTCACATGGGATTAAATTAACTTTTAATTAGATTTCTTTTCCCTTTCTTTCCTCCAACTTACTTTGCTAGCTCTCCATAGACTCCCTCATAAAATAATAGATATATAAATTAACAAAAAATAATTCTTTATTAGGAGATGGTATGGCGTTGATTTGTTTAATGATATGGACTTGTTTGAGATATACATAAAATATAGTTAACTCTCTGGCACTAATCAGAGCTGTTATGGTTTCTAAGCTTTCATTATTTCTTCCATCATCATCATCTTCAATAACTTCTGTCTCAAGGTACGAGCCTGCTGCCCATCTTGAAGACCTCAACAATTCGATCGTGCGACTCATCTACACATATTACATATACTAGCTACTGGTCATGGGCGGAATTTGTAGCCAGAGTGGCTGTTGCATGACGCAGTTATAGATGAATGTAATTTTGGTATTACTTATGTAAAGACAAACCGATTTTATCTTATTCAACTTTCAACCGCAAAGTAAATGGTCATGTGCTGTTTTCCAAAATTCAAGGTCTTAATCAAGTAATTTATTTATTTATTTTTTTTAAAAGATGCCATGCTGTCATGCTTCTATCTTTTCAAGAGCCCGTGAACTTGACCTTGCTATTTGGTAATGCAGCAAGAAAGGATTGAGGTAAAAGAGACAACATTATCCATGCTTGTGAAGTACTTGAAGTAGTTTTGACATATAAGGTTGGAATGGTAATAATTAACCTAATAATTACAAACACTAAAATGTCAGGGAAGATGCTCTTTGCATAGAAGGTTAACTAACCTAATTAAGGTTGATATCTACCAGCCTTACCGCTCTATTGCACATGCAAACTTTCTGTTGTCCCATTGCCTTGAAAGTTCTATTACTATATATAACCTAAGATTAAGAATCTGCTCATGCTCCACTACCAAAATTTACAGTTTATGATTCTTCAAATTGATTAAGACCCCAATTTTGGGTTAGAAATTGCATATATAGTCTCGAAAGAATAGGAAGAATTTGACTGCTACTCACTGTCTCTCATGCTACCAAGAAAAGGATTGATCAGAAATTTTTTTTCATTGGAAATAATGTGGGGGAAAAGGAAAGCACGTAACATGCAGCCTTTAATATATTAGGTCAACATAACAGGTAATTAATGATTGTGCACACAAGAAGACATGAAGCTGAAGGTCATTTGGAAAGGAGGGTGTGACCCTGTGGGTGCTCCGTTGACCGGCCTTGAACATGGTTTCGTTGGAACTTCAATCAAAGATATTCTCTTTAATTATTTGTCTTTGTTTATCAAAAAACTAATCAGGAAAAGGCCGGCCGGATGCAACGAAAAAGATGAAAGAAAAGTGGGCACGATGTTGATGAACAAGCTGTAAGGGTCCTTAATTTCAGATTCTCTCTCAATCAAGTCGACCAGATCACCCTTCAAGATATATAGAAGAATTTTTCATAACCTAGCTAGCCATCATCATCAGCCGAAGAAGAAAAGGACATAAATTGTTGTTAATTTCCATTTTAAATGCTGTGTCAAGTTGAACAATATAATTTTCTTGCTGAAGTTCTTATTGAGCTCACGATAGAGTTGGATAAATATTATCAGCAATTAAATATGTTGTTATTGGGCTGTTTTTCTTTTCACATCATTCTCAAGTGGCCCAGGTGACGTCTTCCTGATAGACTTTGGTCACTCACTCGTTATCCTTGCCCTAAGTTCTCAATTGAATTGAATTAAACTCAAATGCAAGTAAAACTACTTACTCAACATATTTTTATTTTTTGGATTACATGCTGACCCATAGAATATAAGGGCGAGTCTGCTTTAATGACGAAGCTAGAAATAGAAATGACAACAAATCAACAATAAAGACAACTAGAAGATCCGTTTTGTGTTAACAAATCGAATTTAGCTTCTCCGGAATCATCAAAAAGAAAAAAAAAAGCCCAAGAAAGACATGAAAACAATAAAGGTTTCCATCTAATCATCAAAATGTTTGAGATACGACTATGATGAACAAAATTTACCCATTTTTTAGGGAAAACAAGGATACATAACATTAATTAATTTCACTATATTCGCATTGGATTGACTTGCTATATGTGCTTTTAATTATTGATCAACTTTATTTGATAAAGTTGTTTTGTTTTTGTTGCAATAAAATAATGGAAATTCGTGAAAGCATTGTGTAGCTTGTCAACAACTTGGTGATAACTAACTGTTATATCAATAATTGTTGTATAATTATGTTGAGATAGAAATTGAAATAGGTTCGTCGCATTTTTCGAAAGTCAAAACAATAACAACATTAGATGATCTAAACATTGATGCATGGAACAACAGCAACAACAGCAATCGTTATCGAATTATATATATAGAGAGATATCGATAGGCCTGCCTTGTCAAATAGAATCTAAAGGAAGCAAAAGAACAGACGATGGCTTGGTTGGTTCCACATGGAGCAACACAATTGGGCTGTCAAAGAAATGTTAAGGTTGGAGCTGTAGAAGTAGCATTCATTCTAAGGAAGCAGAGAGTAGATAGATGTGATTACAATAATTAATTAAGGTGAGGGGTGAGGATAAGAGTAAGAGAGAACTGGGGAGTGTGGGGGTGTGGGGGGGTCCACCATGGGGGAGAGGGAGCCGACAAAGAGCATCTTTTGATGCATATGGGTTAGAGTCCGCGAGTCATGCGAGCGTTGCAGCAGCAATAGCAAACTCTCCGGCGCTCGTGCTGTGGCTCTTTCTGTGTCTGTCAGCGCCATCCACGCGTCTTTACTTGCTCTATCTCTAGTCTCACCTCATCCCCTCCCCCCTACACTCTGGATTATGCGGTCAAGGTCAAACCCATCCCCTCCCCACCATTATTTCTATCTCAAACACTTCTTACAAATCATTTCTGTTCAATTCCGCCTTTTACCGCACCAATTCACAAGTTGTAAGGTTTAGATATTTATAGGCATACCTACACATTCAACTTTTCGACTTTATACAAGTAATTGACTAAGTCATGTTCATCAAGAACTTGAGTAGATTTGATGTTGGAAGTTTTTGTATTGTAAGCGTTGATGTATATGATTCATTTGAGATGATGATTCTCAACCATCATAATTATCTTATGAAACATGACAAATTCAATTCAATTCGATGAGATATTCTAGTTAAATTGTCCTTAGTCTTGGATGATTCGATCGAGCACTTCTATCTTTCCATAATTTTAATTAAAATGTTGCATATATGTGTTAAGATATAATATACTATTTAATGGGATAATTAATTAAGTGACCTCATCCATGAGAATGGAGCTTTCGTTGTTCCTTATTACATTTTAGAATCTTTGCTCGATAAAAGCATGAAATGAAAAGAAAAGAAAAGAAAAGAAAAGAAAGAAAGAAAGAAAGAAAGAATAAGAAATGGAGCCTGCTGCCGTGATCCTAACACTCCTTATCTTAATTCTCTTATTAATTGCTACAAAATCCGTATACACGACATGTTGTCCTATCAAAGTTTTAATTTCTCCAGTCTGCAGATATTTCAATGCTTACCAATCTTTTCTTTACCACATCAGGAACTGCATTAATGCTGATCATGGCATGCATGGTCAATTCCATGGTTTATGGTTTTGGCACTTTCATGGTCATAATAATAATAATAATATAATGTTACATATAGTAAAGTAAAATAATGGTATTCCAAAACCACTAGCTTTAGATTTTCTTTCTTCTCATTGTGTGCAGTGGTTTTGATACGCCACTCCCACTCCCACTAGGTGGCCTGGACAAATGAGAGAACAAAGTTGTCTCAACACTCAATAATTACCAACTTCAACTTCTTCTCTTTTAAGGCAAATCCAGGAAACTCAAATGAAATAGACCCGACAGGAATGGGGGAAGAGACACGTGTCCTTCTTACAAAGCATGTGGACCCCCTCAAACGTTAACATTGAGAGATAAAGATAGAGTTTAGTTGAGTTGAGTTCGCAGACCAAAGAGGTAGAGTACATGTGGGTCATGGAAAATTGAAGCAGACCACCAGCTGGTATCTCTCTCTCCATCGGTATCTTGATGACTGTCAAAATTTTAAAGCGCCAGAAGCCACCAACTGCGTTTAATTCATTTAACCTTCAACCCTAGAGTAGACTGTATCTGTATGTAGAGATAATGATAGTGGACCTTTATTTCTCTAGTTACAGCTTTCACCGGTTCATAAAAAGAAGGGTTACTGTTTTAATTATTGGAGATATTCAGGCTGTGTTAAATTAATTAGAATATAATGAATAGATTAAGAAAAGCTTTTTAAGTTAATTGTACTTTTGCTCGATCATTTCAACAGGAAAAATAGTGGCTGCTAAACGTTAAATTAAGTCACATGGAAATCAGGCCATGGAAGAAATGATGCATGGGAATGATGGGTACGTAAGAAAAAATAACAACCAGCAAAACTATATAAATATGATTAGTTAGCTGAATTTCAACCGATTTGTCTTTCAAGAGCTAAATTAAAGACAAATAAAGTAATTAAAACGAAGAAATTAAGGTTGAAGATAGAGATAACTAGCTAGAGATAGTTGATTAGGACCATGGTTGAGACTTTGAGATGAAGAAATTACTAATTAATTAGTGTAATGTTGATTAAGTTATATATATACATAAGGAAATTGAAGGAGAGCAAATTAAAAAAAGGGGAGAAAGTTGAAGAGAGAACATGGAGTGGTGGAGGAGACAAAAGAGAGAGAGAGAGAGAGAGAGAGAGTGAAAGTTTGGGACCCATCCACCGCCCATACGCACGCAGTCATACCGAAACCAAACCCATCTCCGATCTATTTTCTCTCTCGATCTAACCCTAACCCAACACAACACAACACTCACCTCAAGGACAAAGCCTAGATAGAGAGAACCCAAAACCTATCAACACACACTCTCTCTCTTTTGTTTCTTCCAAACTCTCAACCAACAGCTAGCATCAACACATACAAGAGAAGCTCTAAGATGCTCCACTAAAAGCTTTGAGAGAAGAAATTTAGACGGCGAATTCAGCTGAGAATTTGGTGGGTGACGACAAATTCCACTCATTTATTTCTCTTTTCAGGTGAAGGCAAGTTGTCCTACTCCTCCCCAATTAAACAAGATAAAGAAAGTCAAGGAGAAAGCAATAGAGTGCTTGTTGTGCTACCAATTTTCTTATTATTTTCTTTCCCTTTTGCTTCCACCCACTATCCCTTCTCTTCGTCTTTTAGAATTCGCACAACCCTTTACGCCTTCCTGCTAGCTGCTGCAGCTTCCATTTCTCTTGCTCCTTCTGATAACTTTATGTGAGGAAGTGAGATCTCTGACGTACTGATACATAAAAGAAAAGAAAGCATGGATCCGGTTGCAGCGCATGGTCATTCTCTTCCTCCTCCTTTTCACACAAGAGATTTCCAACTTCACCATCATCAGCAGCAGCAACAGCATCAATTTCACCACCAACAGCAACAAAACTCTGAGGACGAGCAAAGTGGCAGCAGTAGCGGCATAAACAGGGGCATCAAACTAGATCGTGACGAGAACACCAACAGTAGCGAAGGCAAAGAGCTCGTCCAAGCTTCGGGAGAAGGAGAGATCACGAGGAGACCACGAGGCCGACCCGCTGGATCAAAGAACAAGCCCAAGCCACCCATCATCATTACCCGCGATAGCGCCAACGCTCTACGCACCCATGTTATGGAGATAGCCGATGGTTGTGACATTGTTGAGAGTGTTGCCACATTTGCTAGGCGAAGGCAAAGAGGGGTTTGCATATTGAGCGGCACTGGCACTGTAACGAATGTAACTCTAAGGCAACCAGCCTCACCTGGTGCAATCGTGTCTTTACACGGTCGTTTTGAGATATTATCACTAGCTGGTTCGTTTCTGCCACCACCAGCACCACCAGCTGCATCAGGTTTAACCATATATTTAGCTGGCGGTCAAGGGCAAGTGGTAGGTGGCAGTGTTGTTGGGACACTTATTAGTTCGGGTCCGGTGGTGATTATGGCTGCATCGTTTAGCAATGCTGCATATGAGAGGCTTCCGTTAGAAGAAGAAGAGCCTCAGCTACCAATGCAAGGGGGAGGTATGGGATCTCCAGGAGCGGTTTCACAGCAGCAGCAGCAGCAGCCCCAAGTCATGGGTGAGGCAAATGCGCCTTTATTTCATGGATTACCACCTAATCTCCTCAATTCTATTCAGTTACCAAATGAGGCTTACTGGGCTACTGGCCGCCCTCCATACTAGCTAACTGCGGATTTCAGTGAAGGGTAAACGTATGGCAACCCATTGATTCATTTAGTTGCACATTATGTCACCTTCAACCTTACAAGAAGTCGCGGAATTTGTAGCTAGAGCTAGAGAATTTGGTTTGTCGAGTATTTCAGGTTTCTTAATTTTCTCCTTTTAATTAGTCTTTGTTTCAGATTTGATGATTAGGTTATATGCTTGCATGTTGATGATTGAAGGACTGTATAAATTCATGGATTCTCAGTGAGTTTGATTTTATGGAAATAACTGTTCTCATATGCTATAACGAAACAACAAGGTAACCAAGAATGTCGACATCTTTTCTGGCCAAAGTTGTAGGCCGCAGCCATTTCTCTTATATCATAATGCTTTCGCTAGGAAGATTTTCTATTTCTACTCTCAGATCATCATTTTCATTTCCAAAACTTCCCTTCGGCCAGGGAAGATAAATATATAAATTGATTCATCTTTAAAAGGAAAAAATAGTGTTCATTGTGCAAATTGTTGTGTCAAAGTCTCATTCCTGATTAATTATTCTCTGGAACTACCATCATATGTTTTCAATCTCTATGAATTTTTCCAACTTCTAGGCAAAAAAGGACCACATACATATGATGGCATTTTCACTAGAGTACACAGGTAGTACAATTGTATAAGTTGCTTGTGTCGATAAGGTGACAAGGTCAAAGGATGTTGAGTTAAATTAAGGGTAGCTATAAGCATTATAAGGTGGCAAAGGAAAGCAGTGAGAAGCAAAGAGGTATGGGCATAAAAGTTACATATGTTTTCCTTTTTCGTCTATCTTCTAAGGTTCTAGGGTTTCCTAGATATGGAGACATGAAAATATTTGGGTACTAGTTGACACGTGCACTGCTCTGAACAAGTTCCTTTTCGAGGCAAACCTTAAAGGCAACAACCGGGGCAAAGTGGGCTCTAGCGTATATAATAGCCTCTCTTTCTCTCTCTGCCTATCGTAGATCCATAGAATGGGGATTGGGCAAGGCAACTGTCCGAAGTTGAAGTAGTCGAAAACTTAGTTTAGATTCTCTGCATTAGACACTACCTTTTAATACCCATTTCTTTCCTTCTTTCTAAAAGCTATTGTACAGCTTAACAGGCTTATCCATTCTTCTTTGAATATATATATATATATATATATATATATATAAACCTTATCTTCTTTTTCTTTAATTTCCTTTTGCTAGTCAACTAAACTNTTCTTTTTATATATATATATATATATATATATATATATATATATATATATAAACCTTATCTTCTTTTTCTTTAATTTCCTTTTGCTAGTCAACTAAACTGTTTTTTTCTCTATAATCTTAAGAGCAGTGAACTCCTTCATTCTTTTTTTTTTCATCATGGTTCACATAAATTACTTTGGTAGGTTGTTCTACCAACCTCTTCTCTTCTTTGTTGTTTGCTTGGACTTTGATCTTTGGTGGCCGTCTTAATGGACAGACTATTTATACATGTATTTTTTTCTTCTTCTTCTTATCGCCAATAAGCTTGTCTTGTCATCTTCCTAATAATGGCTTATCTCTAACAACTAGTTTTAGTCAAAACCCTTCGAGTTTCGTACTCTTCTCCTGAGCAATTTTTCCTGTTTGAAACGCAAACTCCATGCAACAGTAATTAGTATTCACGAGAGACAAGGTCCTCTTTCTCTGCGCTGTAGTTTGAACTTGCGCGCATTTTGGTTAGCAATGCCGGCGTTTTCTATATATATATATATATATAGAACAAACAGAAACTAAGGATCTAAGATCACCACATATAGTACTTAGTTCACTCGTTATTCAAGTACTGTCTAGCCACAATCAAGGGTTACGATATGGTGATAAATGCTGGCAAGCTAATAGAAGTTATAATCCTATCTAATTGCTCTCTTTCAATTCCACATAAACAACATATCATATGGGTATGTTTACTTTTCTTTAACTATATCCCACACACGAGCTTAGCCTGTTTTACACAACATTATGTATAGATCAATATTATAATGTCTACAAAATTATACAAAATAATCCGTACAAAAAAATTTATATGTAACATATAAACATTGCATTTAGATATTGTCATATTATCTATTTTTTCTGCATTTTTTAGTACATTTCATTAATCATCCGTCCATTATATGTCACATCTATTAGTTTGTAAATATAGCTAAGATTAGAACACATAAAGAATTTGAATGCGTAGTATGCTAAGCTACCTAGAAACTAATAACTGTACGTTAATTATGGCAAAATTTGGGTTCTTCCTCCTTTTCATCATCAATCCCATCTCATCTCATAACTAAGATTAGTCTGATCCCTCCTCTTCGTTGAGGCTAATCATGGAGGCAAAGTATATATAGCTGTATGGCGGTTGATGAGAAGTAGACAGAGATAGCTAAAAAGCCTTCTCAAAGTATGGGGCTAGAGGCTATGGCACATTGAAGTTTATGCTTAATTATAGAACTTTCACAATTTTCTAAAAGCATGAATCACATTTTTATGCTAAGAATTGTTTTACTCCAAAATTAATAATCGCACACCTACCATGATTGGTAGTGCCACCATGTGCACAACTCAAATAAGCAGGTAATTATCTAGATTCGACTGCTATTATTTAAGAAAAAAAATGGAAATTAATATAAAGATGTTTTGTTAATTGTATTTTGCAACACCCTTTAAAGCTATCAAGTGTGATGCACGCCTAATTAATGTAAACAAACTTAGGGTTTTCCCTTCGAGAGCTCCATAACCATAAGATTTGAAATAAGATCTTTCGTCGAAGACAATTGAGTAGAAAAGAGTAAATGGGTCCTTGTCTTTCAATAGAGTAAAGCCTAATATGGAAATTGCTGCTACGGTTGCAATAGTTTTTAGAGTGGTTCGATTCAGCCCCCACTTTTTGACTCACTACACCCTATTTCTAAATTCACCCATTAAAAGTTTCGGGTTTATATTATTTTCTCACCAAACCCCATCAAATTTAAAAAAAAAATTAATCTTTTTCTTGAATTGATTTTTTTCCCTTAATAATTTATTTGTATGAGGAACTGTTTGTTTGTTGTTCTCAGTGACTGCGTAGACACTGAAGAATGTAGGATTGGCTTGAGAGAGTTTGCTAATCATCTAATGTTGTTTTATAGATAAAAGTTTGATAATTTAATAAATCGAATGTGTTGAATATACGAGACTCAGAACATAATAGGTGGCTAGAGGCATTGAGTTCTTAATTTTTTTTTTCTATCATCCATTTATTTTGATTTCGAAATTCGAAGCATGAGTAGTGGAAATTTATTCAGTTCCCATTTTGTAGCAGTGGCTCATATTTTGTGAAGAAAAATTGTAATAGAGGGTAAGCCAAAATCCAAGAACGTCAGTT
This sequence comes from Bursera cuneata, assembly GCA_026212285.1. Taxonomy (NCBI): domain Eukaryota; kingdom Viridiplantae; phylum Streptophyta; class Magnoliopsida; order Sapindales; family Burseraceae; genus Bursera; species Bursera cuneata. The sequence goes on along the minus strand of JANLJB010001590.1, from coordinate 77,998 downwards.
AAAAGAAATTCTAAAGAATAAAAATAAATAAATGAATCTTAATGTTTGTGTTCACCATCAAACTCTTTCCAGAAAATGTTTCTTTCTTTATGACTTTAAATATATTTTTATCAATTAAAATATATATATAGATTTCAAATAAGATTTTTATTTTCAAGAGTGCATCTAATAAATTAGGGGTTTAAAAAGAATTTAGGGTTTATCACATAAATAAGTAAAATAATGAATTATTTTGCTAATGTTATTAATTTTCTTAAAGGATATACTTGTCAAAAAAAAAAAAAAGTCCAGTGATTCTGAAAGTGGGGGCTAAATAGGATGGTTCTCATGTTTAAATATAGAAAAACATGGGCTCCAGAGTTGCCGCTGTGATTCAAATGTAATGGTATGAAAAGTGAAGCCCTGGATTGGGATGGAGTCCAACTGAAAGAAATCAATGTTTGACTAGAACTCTTCTCTTTTTTTCATCTATTTGGTTTCACTATTTAATTAGGACAAATTTTCTAGGGAAATTGGAGATGATAGGAAGCAAAGCCTTTAGAAGACAAACGATGGAAATTTAGGAAGAAACTTTGAAAAAAAGGGGTTATATTATTTTACATCTAATTCAATAAATGCTTTTATGATTGTAATGTAAAACACATCTAACCGTATTTTTTTTTAAAATAATAATAATAATAAAATAAAGCTATTAAGAAAAAAGGAGACAACATTTAGTATGAGATGATATTACATTGGTTGTACACTAATATCCAAGTGTATGCTTTCTCAACATCTCTTAACACTAACCTCTCAAAGACTTTGACCACGACAACCTTTGGAGCTTTCAGTTGGCAAGTAACGTTTCACTGTATACAAAATCGTTGTCTTACTTCTCCCATGGTCATCGTTTCATGCCATGAATATGTATCCAGGCTGCTCACTTCTAACAACTCCTTTATTATTAAGAAATCAATTACTTTACGAGTAGTGCAAAGATCAGAAATAAAGTACAAGAGTACTGAAGCTCTTAAATGGTTATCACGTTGATGCTTCCCATAGAAAAAGTCTTTATTGAGCTCAAATTAAACTAATCGTATGTCGTAACATATATAACTTGCAAGCTATACAGAAACACCACACTGGTTAGTGCTCATCTCTGAAACTCATATCATCCTAATCAGCTTTACATCACAATTCCACCATTGGCAATAAATTGGAACACTGGATCAGCTATCATTTGGGAGAAATAAATGAAGAGTTTGCGCTTCTAAGGGCCACCGGTATACCAGCTCAACAAGAAATTTTGACAGTCACAGCTATCTCAAACAAATCAATGCTTACAACTCAAAACATTAATCCGAATTTATTTTTTTACAATAAATAGCAAGAAACTTGCTCTTTCTACCTACTCAACTCATATACAAATCGATTTATACATCTAAATTCGAACCTACACAGGAATGGTCACAGTCTGGCATATTTATATGAGATCACATGACAACAATCAGAGCGTCCTTGTATAATCTGCTACTACATTGTAGGACTACAAACCTAACCCATTTTATGGCAAAACTTCAACAGGTACACAGCTGTAAGTGTTCCTGCTTGTTTATCTTAAGAGAATAATCCTTCCAGCTGGTATTGGTCTTAAGATAATACTTTCTTTGCCACATCTCCCGGATTAAGTTTAATAAAATTTTATTCATCAACAATCTATCCGTAGTCGCCTCAATTCAGCTTGAAAAGCAGGGATGGATGTTAGGGTCCGGTGTGCAAGAGTTCTTATATCTTCCCGTGAACAGTCACGCGAGATGCGAACCAGCTCCCACAAGGCACCTCCAGTAATCATGTCTTTTGCATTCACTTCTGAAATGGAATATATTAGAACCTTCTCATAACAGCATTAATGGGAGATCAGTTGAAAACAGGATGAAGGGCAAACTTACCATGTTGCGCTAAGTGGCAGAGTGCAAGCTCAATATGGCGCCGGATTGGTGAGGCTTCATTATTAGCATTCTGTACAATCCATGGAAGAGCACCATCGTCAATCAGAAGAGACCTTCCACTTTTAGTTCCTGTCTCATTTACAGAACAAATTAACTCAGATAAGTTAGGATTACACGTCCTTCAAAGGAACTCTTTACACATTTTGCATATGACTACATATATTTTAGGATACAATCATTTCATCACAAACTTCAAGAAGGCCATTTGCATAAACTAATATACCTTGAGTTGAAGCTCTTGACTCGCATTTTGCAAAGTTTGCTATTCCACGAGCAACTTGTGCAAGAACGTCAGGATGTCCACATCTGACCATTCCTAGCAAAGCTTTGATACCTCCTTCACCTCTTAACTTTGACTGAAGCTTATCTGTAAAATGATATATCATACAGCATAACCAATAAATGTTTGTGTTTAAAGCTCAAACAACCACATCATGGTCTCGAAACAAAAACAGTTCTACCGCAGTTTTACACACAAAACCCAGCTCAGATGAACTTTAGGTGAAGCAGTTTACCATTGCCACAGAGATTTGCGATGGCTCCAGCAACCATTCTTAGGGTTTGAGGATCCTCAGCATTGGCTGCTGTCGTTGATAACAAACCTATGCCACCTTGAGCCATAATGAGTTCTTGGTTGCTTTCTGATAGGACAAAAAATTAGAGGTTCAAGAAATGTACAAAAGATACATATTTAACCCAAAAATTGAACAAAAATAATAATAAATCACCATTCATTGCAAGATTGGCTATTGCACCAGCTGCAACTCTATGTATTGTCTCATCCTCAGAACTTCTAAGCAGCATGAGCAAGGACGTAAGACCACCTGCTTCTACAATCTTCTCCTGATTTGATTCTGCACTCCAAGGAAAGGTTTATACCATCTATGTATGAAGCATATCAAACTGACTGCTATAAAATTGATTATCATATCTGTAGAAAGCAAGTTACAAGATATAGCAATTAAATTCCCTGCAATTAATACTCCATTCTTGACATTTTTATAGACAATATTAGAGCTGCTAGTCATATACTCCAAGATTCAACAAGAATTAGTAGAGACTACATTGATGAGAACATGAAAATTAAGATACATCAATGACTTAAAACTTTGAAGTTGAAAGCATGTTAAATTTAGGGCCCATGGAATTAAGCAGGTGATACAATAAAATGGTACTATAAGGATTATGAGACGAGTCAAGTAGAAAGGCACCTTCAGCAGCAAGATTTGCTACCACTTTGACAGCATGAATTCGCACATCAGAATCCTCTGCTTCAAGCAATGACAAGATCTTATGCAATCCCACTGTAGGAATATCAGCTTTTATTAGTATAAACAAATAACAATAAAACTAACCACTGACCAAAAAAAGTTGATAAATAAATAAATCAGTCCAGGCACTGCCAAAACCTTGTTCAAAGAGTTTTGCTATCGAGGCTTTCTCTCCATTTCCTGAATCTTTGATTTGTGGATGCCTAATTTGAGTCATGAAAGAGTCCATAGCACCAGGAAGTTTGCCAGATCCTCCTCTTTCAAGTCTTTTTCTAGTCTACAAAGAGCAAACATAGAGATCTGAATTCGGATTTCAGATGGAATATAAGGTGCAGACCCAGGTGGCATGGACATGGTCTTTTGCATAAAAATGAAAGACAAAAGTAATGTTCTTTGGCCCCACTTGTTTGCTGATAACGTTAATTCTGAAAAGTTATATTCCTCAGCATCATAAATCCACAGCAAATTAAAGCAACAAAAATCAAGAATTACAACAAATTAAGAATGAAAATTCCTAGAAGCCAACAGAATTTAGATAGAAACAGGGTTATGTACACTCCCTGGTTACTTTAAGAGCACATTCGCTTAAGAATATCATCTAGTACTCTTTCCTATGATGAATGGAACTTTAAATATAAATGGTTAGACCTCTTAATTCTAGAAGCCCCATTCCTCATCAAAACCTCATTTTTAAAACTTTAACTCATGTTATCAAACTATCAGCATAACTAGCTCGAGATTTCACATAATCAAAACAAAAAGTAAATGTGCTTTGACCAGTAACAATACAACCAAACTTAACTATGGTCACCATACAACACTATCTTTACCAGTATTGAGTAAAAATCACAGTTACAAGAATAGTTCTCAACTCCACCACTGTCATGGTCTATTGTGAAGTTCTGAAAGGTAGCTTGCAAATCATAAATACCACTTTTGTCACAAGACAAACTATTTCTAGTCAAATGCTCAACTTAGAGGGTAAAATGAGGTTCTGCGAAATCAAATATAGGCCATTTTTTCCTAGGAGATTTGACAAAATTATTCTCAAATTTTACAACAAGAATTGAGGTATCCTCAAAAGTCATGATCTTGTGACTCAATAAGGATCCAATTCCAATCACCCTCCATAAGATACTATGTAAAAACCCCAAAGAATTAAGGAGCTTGACCATCTAAGCCACGTATAATACCAACTTGATAAGATGACAAAAAAACTAAGAATAGGGGAGAAAAATGATGCCACTGGCAGTTAATTAACATAGAAACAGTAGAACTACATTCTACTAAAAAAAAGCATAGAAACAATAAAACTAAGAACCAAAAACATACCTCATCAGCTTCAAAACTTATATGCAACAACTGACTTTGTAGTACTGCTATCTCTCCTTCAAGTTTCTTTTTCTGATGAACCTCATCTTCAAGTATCTGGCGAAGTTTTAAGATCTCGGTATTTCCTGATGCCTAGTAAAACAAAGTATAGCCTATGTAACAATACCACTTATGCGAAAGATGGATTGGGAGATAGAAAAGAAAGGACAAAGCTGAAATAAGAAATAACATCAGAGACATAAAACTTTACCTCTGTTCTTTTCCACTGAGCTACTTGACTCTTGAGATTATTAACTTCCTCTTCTGCAGCCTTTCTTAATTGAGTTTCTTTCAAAAGCAATTTTTTCACCTCAGCAAGTTCCTCAACAACAGACACCATAGAACCCTGTGTAATAGAACAAAAAACAATTGGAACTTGTTAAGTGACTGTTCACCAAGTTGGTCATTACTATTTAGGGGAACAGAACTGGGAAAACATAAAAATGGGACAGAAAAGGCATCTACTTGACTGACTTGAGCACTAACATATAATATAACATCCACAATTTGGGAGTGGAAGGGTAGCTCTTGAAAGTGGACACAGAGTAGATCAATAGTTGAAACTTATGCCTTTTTAGCAGCACGTGAAAACAAAGATGCTTCTATGTTAAAATAGAGAATTTCTGAATAGGTAAAAAACCTTCCTCTAAGTTTTGCTTTTAACATTTATGCATACAAGAGACGAGACTGATCTATAGAGATGCTTTTACCACACAAGAGTGGATAGAAGAATCTCTTTGTCCAATAGGATGCTTCTGTTCACTCTTGTAAGGTGTTCTCTTCAAGTTCTCTCTCAAGATCAAAAGAATTTAAGTGAGAGAAACACAAGAATTCATAGAGCTAATGGAGTTGGTCGGAAATGTGATTGTTGATGAAACCACAAAGGATAGACGATTATAAAATGGAGGCTTCAGGTACTACTACTCCAAATCCTATTATGAGTGCGTGTTAAATGATCCCCTCATTTATGACTTTAGACCCTTTAAGATGAAAGTCTAAAGTTCCTCCCAAGGTCCAAGTATTTTTGTGGGCTTTATCTCAAGGCAATATAAACACCGGAGAAGTGATTCAATGAGAGTATCCTGGGGTGTCACTTTTTTTTTTTTTTTTTAAAAAAAAAAAAAAAGAGAGAGAATAGGGACTTCTCCTTATGGAGAATGTTTATGCATTTAGGGAACAAAAAAAGGCTANGCTTTATCTCAAGGCAATATAAACACCGGAGAAGTGATTCAATGAGAGTATCCTGGGGTGTCACTTTTTTTTTTTTTTTAAAAAAAAAAAAAAAAGAGAGAGAATAGGGACTTCTCCTTATGGAGAATGTTTATGCATTTAGGGAACAAAAAAAGGCTAAACTCTATACAGACTGTCATTTTCAGCCCTTCTTTGGGTTATTGGACAAGAAAGAAATAATCATATTTTTGGTGAGAAATGAGAAGATAACTGTGGCAGACTGTGGGATAACATAAATAGTTCCCTTAAGTTTTACCTTTCCGTTGGAAGCTATATCAGAGCTATCATCTTTGGATCCAACAGTGATTCTTTCACTGCCTTGCTTTTGATGATTCATCACCCATTTTTCCTCAAGCTTCTTTATTGAGTCCATATACTCTTTTTGATATTTCAATCTTTCTTTCTGAAAAGTGGGAAAGTGGAATCCAATAAGCAATAAGTCAGGAAGTAATTTAAATCAGGACACTAGATCTAGCTATGTCCAAGCGATAACTAAGACTACCAGTGATACAAATATATATATATAAATTAAATTAAATATTATGAAGGCAGCAAATGAACTTTAGAAAAATGTTGAAATCAATAAAGTAAATTTCTCCAAATTTTATAATCATGTGAACATCAAATCCTTTTTTTGGTAAGGGAGAAAAGTAGTGCATGTGCACTTAAAAATTATGACAGAATCTGAATGTCGAAAATCTAGAGAGGCAATTGTATGCAGTTAATTAAACTCAACAATGTTCACAAAACATCCAGAAACACCTGCAAGACTGTTTAAATATATAAAATCATTGTATGTGTTTGTGTGGGCATGCGTGGAAAAGAGGTGTACATGTGGGCGTGCACTTGATACAGGACAGTTTGGAAAATTAAGACTTTTAAAATCTAAATGTACAAAAAAATGGGATTTGATCTTTAAAATTTATTCGATGGTGAAACTTAAAAAATTGTCAGAGTAAATACTTGTCATATAAATTTAAGGTGAACACTCAAGAATAGAATCTTAAATGGTGCCATCAAGTAACTTGAACTTTGAGTTGTAAGGAAAAAAAAAAAAATAGTTCTAGAAAGAGCTGGGAAATAAAGCATGCACAATGAGAAGAGAAAAGGTGAGAAAAAACTAGGAATCCATGCCCTCAATAACTTAATATTTTATTAATCAATATTGAACAAAACTACTATATGATAGAGTTACTGAGTTAGTATAGACCTCTTATACATGGCAATCAACTTGATACAAGTTTGAGTTGACCCTAATAGTAAATAATTTATATAGCAAATTGCCAAAACACCCTTTCATTCTACATCAATTGGCATAGTAACCTATGAAGCCTATGACATAGGTTCTTTCTCTATGCTCTCTCTCTCCCTCTTTCTCATGCACAGAAACACAAAAGCAAAGCCATGTTAGATATAATACTTGATATAAGCATTTACCTCCAATGCATCTGTGTAATTTTTTTCGGCCTCAGAAATTTGGTTCTGAGCTTCTATAGTGATTTTTTCAATTTCATCCTCAAATGCTTTCTTCTGCCTTTCCTGTTCTGCAATGAGTTTGTCTAGTTGTATGTCTAGTCTTCTAGACAAACTTTTGTAATCAAATTCTTCCTTTAATTTCAACATATTTTCCACCTTCATAGCCTGTAAGAGATGCAAAAATTTGTTATCTTCAGAGCATTCAGTAGGCACAAGTTATACACAATTTGAATAAATCCCTTCTGAAAATACTCAATGTTGCCATAAACTGTATATCTAATATTTGAGCACATGTTGATCATCAAGCAGAAATATCAGATTTATTTTTATGGAAAAAACTGTAGAAATGAGAATACAATGACTACACCAACTACTTCAGAGAGGCATTTTCACATTATACAGAACCCACCCTTTGTCCAAACATTATAGTACTTGCTGTCTCTCCTCGATGACGGGGAGATGGACCAATGGTAATAACCAGTGAAGTTCTTGCAGTGCCTGCTCAAGATTAACAATGTCAGGAAACACTTGTTGCAAAGTCAAAATATACTGGTCACTGTTTAATACGACATGAAAGTAACAATAAAGTGTAAAATAGGGACATCTATCTAGTATACATTATCAACAATTAGTCTGCTAATTAAAGAATAAAAATAGAAAATAGAAAAGCTCAATAAAAGTTTTGTCTGCATTTCTAATTTGTCTTACGTATGGTACTCGTAAATCCAGCATACAGCCTCTATCTAAAAATCCATTTCAGAACAATCAACTTGATGAAATATCTTAACAGTATTTCAAAATTTTTCCAGTAACTCTAAAGAAATTTTTCTACAAAAGAGTGTGTTATGACCCAAAATGATCTATACAATTCCATCCTCCAACTTCCATGTCACTTCAAACAGGAGCATAAAGCACATATTCCAGCCTTCTATAAGCCATCCAAATTCCATGTTGTGACAAGGTCAAAGAAGTCAGACTCAGAACATTCCCCTCTATAAATTAATAGGTAGGCATTTAATTTTTAAGGAAAGCTGTATGAGAGATATAATCAATATTTTTAGCCTTTTAGTTGATACCAAATATAGACAAACACCGATTTCAGTTCAACTTACCTCCAAATGAATCCCGAAGCAATCTAGTAAGCTTTGAATCACGAACTGGAACATGTGCACTACCCTCTGCCAGTGCATTAATGCACTTCCCTAATGCACTCAAAGAGAGATTGATAGATTTGGCTTCCTCAAGTGTATGGCCCTCACTTCCTGCGGCATAATAAACAAACTTCAATAATTGAGAAGTTGACAAATAACATACTATACCAAAACAATATTGAAAGAGAATTAGAAAGGATCTTTGGGATTAGGCAAGGAAGAAAAACACCGATTAAAATGTTCATAGGTGCTTCTACTCAATCACTGCAGACTCAATTACTTGCATATTCTTTGTATTTAGCATTCACTATATCAGGTTGAGACGTCATGACACAAGTCACTTTATCAGCAAAATACAATGTTTGCAAGACAATAGAAAAAAAATAATCAGTTTTACTAATAAGTTAATCCAAATATCTGAGATTACGGTATAGGCATAAGAATATTGATTAGATTTCATAAAAGCTTTTCCTAAAACATTGTAGATACCTACACTCTATCACCAACATATTGTTTTTATTTCCTATTATATTACAAAAGCATAAAGATGTCACAACACCAGGTGATGTAAGATTTACAAGGTTATTTTATCAGAAAATGAAATATAAACAATGAATGTTATTTTAATCTATTAATATATATATATATATATATATATATTTATGTCATCCGAAAGCACACATGCATTCTAAGCATGAGTTTTCTGCACCGGAAAAGAAATTAAATTCCCTCCAAGACAAAGGCGTAGATTCAATAATATATTAAAAATAAGAATAAAAAAAGCTTTTCACATAAATAAAAGATTGGACCTAGAACAGTGTATAATAAAATGGTTAGTCAGGCAGAGGAAGGTGAAAAGGAACTATGTCCATTAGTTTATGAACAAACCTGATTTATCAATGCGCTCAGAACCAGCAAGATCTACAACAACTAGCTTTCCCTTTCGAACAATAGGAGGCTTAAGTGTTTTAACCATGAGGCTGTTGTTACCATTTTCACCTGAATGAGCTATATCTCTTCCCTCAATAGACCTCTTTACATGTACCTATAGCATTAGAGATATGTAATCAATGCTTAACGAAACAAAATATCTAGTCAAACAGGCAGCCAGAAATTTCCCAGCAATTCCAAAAGTGCAACAATCAGCAAAATCAATAAATTCACCATCAAAATAGCGTGACTTCGAGATGATTCGGTATTCAATTTTGTATTTGCAGCAAAACGGTGAGCCTCTCCTAATTTTAGTAATTCCACAAAACTTTGTTGGTCCCTAATTTCAACCAAGGTGGCCCCAGGTAGTGAAACATCTCCGGTTTTTGGGTCTTCCACAATAGAAATGTTATCATTAGCAGGATCAAGAAGGTCCTGTATAGTCTCCATATAAAGCTGCATATCAAGTCAATGAACAAGTATGTTAGGCAGATTATGACATCCGCAATGGTTCAAAAGAAGAAAAAAAAAAGGTTTTTCACAAGACAAAGGTTCTCAAGTCAAAAACCTTGAACTATTAATAAAATTCTAAACGATCAACGTAAGAAACATGAAACAAAGATCTGTATCCATGGCCAAAAACCTGGAAGTAGGAGACTCTGACGGAATCGGTCTCCAAAGAAACATCTGCCAATATATCCTCCATAGCACGCACCATTATTCCACGAGTAGCCGGATCTTCTTCTCCAAGCCGTCCAAGTGTATATGTTTTACCAGTACCAGTTTGCCCATATGCCATGACTGTCCCATTGTAACCATCCAGAACACTCTACAGAAAATAATAGCAAAAGTTGCATCTCACTAAGAGGCAGCACACAAAAGATATGAAAAGAAAACATGGAACGTACAAACTCAAATGGAGAAAAATTAAAAACTTTCTATGTTGGCCTCTAAGTGTTCCTAAGACAAAATTGACTACTTTAGTTATCAAAAAACAAACAAAATAGGCCTTCTTTTTCCAAGCTTGTTCCATTGCAGTTAATTTAAATGGACTTTCCACCATTCACAATCATAACCTAGAGTAACAACAACCACTACTATAAAACTATTGCACAATGATCTCAACAAACAGCCCTCAAAAGCAACAACCAATCCAAAGAACTATAAAATTCCAAACAAAAGAACATCTTTGACAAAGGCAAACCTCCACAACAGGCTTTGCAACAACTTCATAGACACGTTTTTGTGATGCAAACTCAGTAAGTACTTCATCAAACTCATAGGTATCAGCATCCCAATTGTTTTTCCTAAGTTTCAACCTTTTAAGCTGAAAAAGAGCAAATAAAATATAGGTTAAATGCCCTGATCCATCTAATAAATATTTAACCACTAAAACCACATAAAATTCAAAGTTAATCTGCCACAGGATACCTCAGGCAGTAATTCAACACAATCGGCAAAATCAGCATCTGCCACCATTTCCTCTGCATTACGTGTTCTCAATCTTACAGCTACTCGAACTCTCCCAGGAACTACAAACAAAAATAGCAACATTAACATATGTATACACAGCATACATACAGAAAATCACACTAGTCACCCCTTATATGATTAAATAAAATCAAGTTGAATAAATTAAATAAACAACAACAACATTAGAGGCTCCTAATGATTTTTCTTTAACAAATGATAAATGAATCCCTTTTATCAATCAAATCAAGATTCTTTAATATTCCAAACTCTAGAATGATGCAGGGATGTTCATATGGTACAGAAAATTTTCCAAAAAGATTTCAGAACTTTTGCTTTATCAAATTCCAACAAACTCAGATTCTGAGATCAAAGTTGAGTTAATCCAAAGCAAATTGTAATGGTGCGGTTTCTCTTGCTCATGTGATGATGATTGAAAATGAGATCACAAAACTTAATCTACAAATAGAACTTTGAATAACCAAATACAAAGCAAAGAAACAAATCAAATCCAGCATGCCATGGTGTAAAGCAACCATAGAATTGGAATCGGAAGTCGTCTTCCTTGATTATACCAAATCCCAATTCTGAACTCCAATGTCAAACTATCAAACACAACTTATATTTAAAAAAAATAAAAAATAAAAATCTCATATCCTACTAGCTCATCCTTGAATATATGGAAATAGAGATTCTTCAGCTTTAGGTCTCTACTTTCTAAGCCTCGAACAAACCATTGCATAACATTTTTGTTTTATGTCATTTGCATGCTTATCCATGTAAACTACTAATCCATTCATTTGCAGTTAAAAATGAATTTACAAGCAATTCAATTTTTATGAGACATCCAAACATTGGCTCGGCACGGCTAGGAAAAGCTGAAAGCACTATTTATCTTCAAATAAATATATCATTAGAATAATTTAATAAACATTTTAGAATCAGCTCAAGTGAAGCAATTTTTCTGCTGTCCAAAAACGTAAAACTCTGGAAATCGCAAAATCATACAATGCCTTCACCATTTTCGACGACGTTAACCTAACATCTCCAATTTAAAAATAATATCAACACCAACAAACGAACCTCCAGTATCGTTTTTGGCACCGCCGCCGCTTCCGCCGCCGAGAGAAGCCGGGGCGCTCTTGCGGATTCCAGAAGACGATATTGGCTTTGACTTGACAGCTGGCTTGGTATTTGAATTCACTGAAAGAGGTCTATCCGTCTTGGCCAAAGAGCTCCTGTGCGTGGCACCATTTCTGTAATTATTAGCCATTGTTCAAACTGGAAAGACGTCAATAGCACATTGTTGAAGAACGAAGATACTGTGGTTTGGATGTTTGGTTTTCCGAGAAAATATTTGAGTGGATTTGTTTTGTTTTGTTTGGAGCGCAAGAAAATTTAAAGCGTCGGAATTGAAGTCTCAGAGACACAGTGCGTGTGCAGTGTTAATACTTCCAGTCATGACCCAAAGTGGGCCAAAATCGTGAGAGTGGGTCCCGGAATTAACTCTCTTTTGTCTTAGATTCACATAAATACCCTTAATAATCTCAAATATTACATGGTTATCTTGCCCTGTGACGGTGGTTAAGCTAAGCGACTACCGAGTGCCACGACGGTTGAGCAAAAATGACGAGATTGCCCTACCACCTCCTTCCATCACGATCAACCAATTCGAGTATTCGTATCAAGTTAAACAAATTTTGTTACAACTCCCAACAACCTACCTTTGTGAATAATGAAACGGGGAAATGACAATAACCCCCCAATTAAATTTGAAGAAAACACTTAGTCTCATATTTTTATTAAACTAACATTTACCCTTCAAATACCTCTAAAAAACTAATACTTACCCCCCAAATATTTGGGGGTAAATGTTATTTTGAGAAAACAGTGGTAATTTTTTGGGGGATAAGTGTTAGTTTAATAAAAGTGTGGAATTAAGTGTTTTCTTGAAATCTAATTGGGGGGTCAGAGTAAATTCCCCATAATGAAACTAATCATTTTTAATACATTATAAAAGCAATAATTGTCTTTATTTTTATTATTAGAGGTAATAACAATACTAATAAGATTTTATAAATCATTTTTAAGGTATTTTTATAATAAAAATATAAATTAATTCTTTTTCAATCATTTATATATGATGTGGGTTTTAAGTGAATTGGAAGAAAGGGAAGGTAGTAACTCTAGCGTATGTTTTAGGAATCATGGTCTTGGCTCCTCTGTATTTCAAGCCAGAATGGGTTTGAATTTGGAACAGATTGGGCGGTAGCTAGCATATAATTATAAACTAAAACAAGAAAGAGGTTGGAAACACTTTTTAAGCCACTTTTGTTTACAATTTGAAATATCATAGCTTTAATTAGGTAACATATCCTTTGTTGCAAATAGAAGAAGTACTAGAGCATTAAAGATGAAATATAAGACCCAATTGAGTTTTTGTAATGTAAAAGCAATGAGAGGGCATTAAAGAAAAGACTACTGATAACGCAAATTGTGAAGGAGGGACGGTGTGGAAAAGGGAAAGAAAGCTTTTGCATTAAAAAGAGCGAAAGTGAGTGAACTATATAGTACACTACACACTCAATTTTGTTCAAATTCAAAGCTATGACAAGGGCTATTCTATTCACAATCTCATGACATAACATATTTTAATATTGACACCCTTAATTCAAATGAAACTCGCACGCCTTTGCCTTGGCCTTTCCCACGCCTTAAAAAGCTGCTCAACTATGACTCTCAAGATTCTTTTTGAGACCATACTGGCTTTTGCTTACAAAGCAGCTCTGATTTTCTTCTTATCGTGCCATCCTGGTCCTGTGATGGATACTTTGGACGTTGAGAGAGAAATAATTCCACTGAAGAGTTTCATGTGGAAGTCCTTTTTTTTTTTTTTTGACTGAGCAAGTCAGAATAAAGGCAAGGACTAATAGATCATTTATTAGATACTTAAAAGATTTCAAATCTATATCAGGTAACATCAAGATAAATTTCAGATACTTATAATTGATCTTACTATAACTATGCAAATAGTCATAAAAAACCACCCCACTTTGTGTATCCACTATAATTGGAATATAAATTTTGATATGACATGGACAAAATAATGTAAATTGTTTCTTGTACATATCTTTATATCAACGCATACATCATTAGAAGTCATGGTTACAGTCTCATCCAGCATCAATTAATTTCACATGGTGGGTCATGGTACCTAGAAAGTACATTCAAATTGCATACATTGCACTGAAGATGAAGTTGATGAAGATGGCAAGGCAAAATCAACTTTGAGAAAGCCGCGAATGATATGATAGGAGGTTTCTATCATATGATCACCTATCCAATTGCACTGTAAATGTAAAAGAGAAAGACTAACAATGATATAAACACTTCAACAATCTCTACCTTTCCAACGGTTAAGATGTCAACTAATTATCTTAGACTCTTTTTCACTGTTTTGACTTTTCTCAACCTAAAGAAAAGCTTCATAATATTTGTTCACATTAAAGAAAATAACCCCAGACCACAGCATATATAGATCATACTCAAACTCGACCAGTACTGCTTAACTGTCAAGTCCTCTTATACCTATGTGGATCACCGTCTTTCCTCTGCCTCTTGGCTTAACAGAGGGGCTGGCTTGGCTCCTCCTCCCATAACATAACAGGGACTTCCCGTTGATAATGCATTAAATTCTTTTTTTAGAGTTGGGAATAACCATCTTGAATGGAAAATGATTTAATGCGCTAACGGCCTGCTTATTTGATTCATTCGATTTTTGCTCTGCCTTTCAATTCAAGCAGGTGGCGGCTGTGCATCGTGCATCACCTTACCATTATTCCATTTGTTCAACAAGATCTCGTAGGGGAAAGGAGTAGATTCTCGATCTTTCTTTAGAGCTGTTTGCATTTATAACTTGAAGATAATTCTTTATTTTCTGTACTGGTTATTTTTACTTCTTATTATCTTATCCCGTCTAAGAAAGTTCTATAAAATTTAATTCTTTAAGCTGATATCTACTGATGTAATATACTGAGAAAAGAGTCTTTATACAGCAGAACCAAATGGCAATATAGAGTCATACATTTACTTTTTCTTTTCATTGATCTTAATCATCAATATAGGTAGTTGTACAATGGAGGTTTATTTAACATACTTTTGTCAATAAATATATAGGTTATATTATATGTTAACAAATATAAGATAGAAGAAGGGTAATAATAATTCCTATACCTACCATTTATCGAAGATGGGGAAGATGCAAAACTATGTTGTAAGTGATGAACTCTGGGACCAATTTGTCAGCAAATGGTCCAAAAGAAGTTTGAATCTGAATGAACTACTGAAAGCTAGTTTATCATTATATTTATAGTCCTAAAAGTTTGGTATAATATGAATGAACTACTGAAAGCTGGTTTATCTTTATCTTTATCTTTATAGTCCTAAAAGTTTGATATAATATGGTAGAGATTTGCACCACGGTCAATGACATAACAGAACAAGTGATTGTATAGAGTTTGTGACTTACAGAGAGGAGGAGAGCAGAGTCTGCTCCACCACCACAGGCCTGACCAACAACCGCAGACCTTAAGAGTAACTTTTATTTTTTGCCATCTCGCTTTGTCCTGATTAAGACACTTCAATCAAAAGCTCAAGCAAGT
The DNA here is from genome assembly GCA_026212285.1 of Bursera cuneata. NCBI lineage: Eukaryota > Viridiplantae > Streptophyta > Magnoliopsida > Sapindales > Burseraceae > Bursera > Bursera cuneata. The sequence goes on along the minus strand of JANLJB010001590.1, from coordinate 62,450 downwards.
GGCCCTGGAAAACAGTGAAAATGCCTTCTAAAGAGTACTTGTCATATGGTTGAGTACCTGCCATTATATTCTCCCCTATGCATAGCACAGGCATTGTAAGCAAATGAATCAATAACAGTGTCAAATGTTGAGAAAATTCGTTTAGAAATTTGAGAAAAATAAATAAATAAAATGAGAGGCATTGTACATGATATGCATTACTATTGCCACATGATATGTTGCAATAGATACAGATCCACTGATTTAAAGTCCTGAGAGGATGATCTGGAAACATACACCAGATACCACAGTATTGTAACATTATTGCCAGTTGAAAGCATATAGCGCCAGCTACTAGTTGAGGCCCTTGAACAGATTGCACCTGTTACCTGTTACCTAGAAAGGGAAAGCGTGACAAGATTGATAATTGATTGCCCTTCTCTCTCGACTTCTAAATGCAGGGGCACATGCATCATACATTGAAGCATCGGCTTAAGTCTAAAGGCCAAAAGTTTGGAACAATTACAGATTCAAAAGCCCTGTTACGCCCTTTTTCGCTTAATAACATTGGGAACAACATTGTCAACTTACAAGCCATCAATTCTTCACTCATTTAGGCGTAAAAGGGGTTGATAAAGCGTCGATGCAGTTTGTAATGATTGAATTCAGTTTAGTGAGAATGCGAGATGTGCTGAGACTGGGATCAAGGTGCATCTAAGAATATAAGCTGACGTCTAATCGGGCTAGTTTTGCAATGAATCATTACTAAGTTAAAGATGAACTGCAAGCAAAAGCAAAACCTGCACGAGAAAACTTAACCGCATACCAAACTTTACTTAAGAAAAGGAACTGTGATGAGCTGCAACTTCTAAAAGTAAATGTTGCTCGTGAAAATCATCTCACTATACATGAAAACGAGCAGCTCGAAGTGAGATGGGAAAAAACATGGCTGGTGCCCCTCGTACATATTTTTTTTTTAAGAGGTAAAAGCACATCAAAAGGTGAGCCTCCTTTTGGTGGACCTAAGACTAGGAGAACTTAAATAAGATAGAAACCAATCAATTGCAGTCAATAGAGGCATTCATATTTAACATCATCAATCACAAATTATTAATAAGTAAATGGCAAATTTAATAGCCCTAAACCAAGAACATTAATTTATAATTCAGAGAGACATTTGCCTCAAGTTTATCAAATACCAAATCGAAGTCAGTCAGAGAGGTTTCTAATAGCTTCTGGCGCCACTGGCCATCAGAGATGATTGAAACAACGTGAAAGAAATCAAAGTTAAGAAGTTAAAAGATGGTCTACTAAAACTACAATGAAAATTAAAACCAATCTATGATGGACTCATATATTAACCTTAGAAGAGCAAATACTAATAGACATTTTTGCATATCAAATTGTACCCTACTCTTTATATTGCAGATCTGTAATGTGTAAATAGGATACAAATAGATGTAGAGAGTAGATCCAGCCAAAATAGTCATTCATTGATACACATTATTAGGAATCAACTCACTCTCCATTCTCAACTATCCCAATTCAAAAAACAGCAAGAAATCAACTATAATCTAAACCTAAACAAGAACCCACCCAACTTAAAATACCAAACCAAGTCAAAGCCAAATTACCAGAGATCTTTCAGATCCTGTCCAACTTATCAGCTTTAACGACGGGATTTGCCTTAGCAATTGCGTCCCGACCAGTACCCTTGAAATCAAATGTACACTCATGCTTCTCCGGGTACCGGTGAACCCCACAAAAAGTACTCCCGCACTTGCACTGAAACCCTGTCAATCTAACCTTCTTGTTGCAACTCAAACACCTATTAGCCATCTTCGGTGGCTCAGGCTGATCATTGCCCGAAACAAAAGTCAACGGATTGGAGGCAGAAACTGATGAAGACGAGGGGCCCACGAAAGGTTCAGTAACAGCAACATTAGTAGTCATAAAGTCTTGCGCCTTGTCGCTTTGTTTCGGTGACTTCCGATTGAGAGATTTCTCCATGGCGGCTTTTGCTGACGCGGCTTGCTCCTCCTTCACACGGAGGTCGCCGTAACACTTGGAGCACAAGTTCATGTTCGCTGCCGTGCCAAAGAAACCACAACCATTGGCGCAGAGCTTTGGCTCAGATGGTGAGTAGCTAGTTCCATCGTTCTGTTCAGAACCCATCTTTGTCTCTCTGTTGCAATCAACCAAAAGTAAATAGCAAGGGTTAGGGTTTTGAAAACTTCTTGGGCTATGTGATCGCCTATGGTCTCTGATTTGTTAACTTTCTCGGGAAAATCTCAACAGTCAAAGAAAGCAAATTCACAGGAAGCGTGTAACTCCATATAACTCATTATATAGATTTTCTATACTTGGCTATTATTAGAACTTCAAATACAAACAGGAAAAGTATATATATACTTTTTCTGAAATTACTGATGTACCCTTACATTACACGAATAAGAATTAATATCATTAATGGTTCAATTATTCAAACATTTATTTTACAAAGTGCAATGTTAAGCCAAATTAATAGTTATAACGGGGTCGTTATTGTAAATAGAAAAACGGATTCCGTGAGCGACCAGAACTCCGTCACCCTTTGCAATATAAGGAAGACATAAATACGTTGCACGTCTCTTATAACGAAAAGACACTACTACCCTTGCAGCATTTCGATTCAAGAAGCGAAATTGAGGACAACCTAGACCTTTCGCACCTAAACAAACCAGGAAACGGCTGACACCGAATCATATACTTTCTCGAATAACCCGGACATACTCTGTTAATTATTTTAATCAGTCCTAAAATATTACCAATAATTCTATTTGATTGATCTGAGCCGTCCAAAACTACAGAAATGAAAAATCAGAAGATCAAACGACTGCTAGGAAATCAGCAAAATTCTCTTCGCAGAAACAACACCAAACCATTGTTTCTTCTTTCCTCAGACAAAAAGAACAAAAACAAAGAACATGATAACAGAATCAAGGTATAGAAAGTCGGATACCTGTAAGGAACGGACCAGAGGCGTCTTTTCGTGTCTCTTGCCGTTTCGTTTAATCAATCGATCGACGAAATTAGCAGAAAACGAAGAAAGGAAATAATAAAAATTAGGTAGAGAATAGGAAAAGCTTAAGAGGAGATGAGAGGAGAAGTGCGGTTTTGGTTTTGGTTTTGGTTCTGGTGTTGGTGGATTGAGGAAGCAAAGACAGAGCTCAAGCGAACCACCCCTTGTTTTTATGTCTATTTCTACGGCACCCCACGGTTTTATGTCGGTTTATAGTTCAGGTACAAGGTACCTAGAACGAAACTTCAAGTTGATGACTTTCTAGCTGTTAAATTGATTCGTGATCTTGTCGTGACGTCATTATGTTATAATCAGACGGTCCGCGTGCGAGACTGTATGGTTAATTTGGAGGAGCTTAAAGGGTATTTGAGTGATTTTGTTTGTTTAATTAATATAAAGTTGCTTTCAAAAAGGGAGAGCGTCTTCGCTGTGCCTTTACACACCCTTCATTAACACGCCTCCTCCCGAGGCATCAAGGCCAAGCTAACGGCGAACCCGGTTCGGTTAGTGGTTGAACCGTCTAAAAATGGTCCCTTTGTAGGAACACAGAAATGAATTATACATCGCTTAGCTGGCTACGGCTTCGTAGCAGTCAATAGTTTAGTTCTGTTTGTATCATTCCCACGCGCTTAGAACCCATAACAATGCCTGAACCGTTCAATGCAGAGAATCTGAAACATACATTTCGAGCGTCAATTGCACGACATGAATGGAGAGTGATGCTGAGAGTGAAAGTTGATAAGCTTGTAATCAGAGGAGTTACAGGGCCCTACAATGTCGTCATCCCCGTGATAAGGATGTCAGGTAAAAGCCGCCGGTCTTGGTTTTGCTGTTTCAGGTTTTTTTTTTTAAATTAACAAATCTCCTTAAAGTTTATTTTAAATTCCAAATTCATTATATAGTACAATTGATGTTGAGTAAGCTTCAAAAGATGACTAACTTAAAAATTTTTACACTCTTGTATGATTTTTTTTAATTTTCTAGAATAATAATAAAAAATGATTTTCGATATTAATTGAACAACTTTCTATCGTTAGATTATAAAAAAATTAAAAATTGTAGAATAATATATAAAATACACCCTTATAGTAATTATATGTTGATTTAAGTTGTAAAAAATTGTATACACTTATACATTAGTTCATGTTCATGGTCATCACATCTCTTCTCCTAACGAATTATATGATTATGGTCACTCACCCACTTGTTTGTGAGTTATTAGATTCTTTCAATTTAATATTTATGAGACATTATTTCCTATTCACTTGTTCTTTCCTCATATTACTTATAACTCAACAAGAAAAAAATAAAGTTGAACTGGCCCAATTAAATAATAATAATAAAGTTGTAGGATTGGTTGAGTGTGAAAAGTAGGCCCATTCTTTTAAAAAGTCAGAACGACCAAAGCCCATCTAAGAGATAAAATATTTTGCCCAAAGTATCTTATGGGCTGCAGCGTGATCTTCTTAATTTCTTTCCCTCCATTGCCTATCACGTCAACATAGGGTTACTGATGTAAAAATAATTAATTATATTATTAATTGAATAATACATAAATTTAATTAATATCACTTTTTAATTAAGATATATGATTTGAGATATTATTTAAGTTATGTAACACTATATTTTTATACATATGTTAAAAAAAATTATATGTGACTTGTAATACTTTTTAATCCATTTAAGGCTTGATTATATATTATAAACGAAATAAAGATATATTATGAAAACGAAACCCGATGGGGTCTTATCTTTTGCTCAAAATTTAAATATGGAAGTCGATTGATATATTGAAAGCGAAGTGAAGTCATCCACATTTATTTTGGCTAAAACGATTGCACAAATTATATAACATTTTGGGGCAAACAAATTCTAGAAATTGTGAGCCATAAACATGAAATTGCTGACAAAAATTTCCACAACCAATACTTCCATTCCAGCTATAAAAAATATTCAATTGCAGCGTGAATGGCAGACTCTATTGCCCGTGACTCTTAAGCAGGGCCAACGAGGGTGGTGGTAATGGAGGTTGCGTAAGCAGCCATGATGATTATACCGATTTCATTCCCTTCTTTATAGGTAAGTTGCCATAGCTAGCCTTTCATATTTGTTGAATATCATTATTGAAATCATTCCAATTCCATACCACAACCCCCAACTCATATTTGCTTGAGTCAGATTCAAGGAAAAAAGTCACAAGCAACTAATTTACTTCATCACCATTATTTCAACCACAACAATCATTCACAGCAGAAAACATGTTTAAAATATTTATAGAGAACACATAAAGCAGTTAACTAGTTGGATATTCGATGGATTATAACCTAATTGTGTTTGCAGATAAATAAAAGATTAATTCTGAGTCTAACCCTTTCATTATTCATGAGTAGATATTCAATATGTATATATATACCATATCATATTGGAAGAATGAGCAAATGGGTAAGTGCGTACATACGCAAAATATAACGTAACCTTCACAAGAATGATAATAATTGTGCAGGTTGNAAAACTAAGAGATCTAATATCCAGAATCGATCAAAATGGCCATGATGATGGGTACAATATGTGGGTATATATGATGACGATAGTGTCAATGTGGCGTAGAGATGATGTTGATGATGAAGAAGAAGGCATTTAAATTTGCATACCAATTTGAATGGCACTCAATTGCAGATAGAGAGCACAAACAGTCCAGAACTAGATAGATAGGTGATATATGGAGGATATTGATATGGACAAGGACCCCGACGTGACACATCATGATTGATGCATGTGGCTACGTCAAAATGGCGTACAATATTTCAGGACACTTGAATACCATAAAGAAGAAGAAGAAGAAGAGAAGAGAGACTCATTTCTTTGTTGACTATTGCATCCATCTATATATATATATATATGCAGAAAGTATTAATACTAGTAGTAGTAGTAGTAAAAGAAGAAATAAGTGAAGCTTTGAGTGGATCTTGTCCTCTGCNAGATGTATATGACACAATCTTTCTCATTCAAAATCGAATCATTATACCTCCAGTGCATGTATTATATATATATATATTCTCTAATTGACTCACTTTATTTAGATACAATACAATCTAGGGTTTTTATTATTTTGTAGAAATGGTTAGATGAGATCATGGAATTGAAAATTTTGGCTAATGTCGGCTAACGAATTATTGCAATGAAATTAATGCTGCAAGTTTTGAGTAAAAACTTTAGGAATACTCTATCATTAAAAAATGAAAGATGAACGGCCTAANAATCAATAGGATGAGAGAATCGAATTGGAATTTGACAGAGAACTACTCAATCATAATGCTCTTTTTAAAAAAAAAAAAAATCATAATTGATATTGAAATGGTAAATATTTTTGGGTGATCAGATCCACTGAATATATAATAATTAGTGGGTTTGGTAACCCTATCGACTGTTGCATTAACATATGGCTGAATTTCAATTCTCATCTGCGGTTATTAATTTGCCATAATTGATTACATTAATTAACAATTATTCTTAATCAACATCAGAAGTCAAGAGGATCAATGTCATCCTCCTGCACCTCAAGGATTGCTTAGGTGATAATTATGTAATGGCAGAAAGTGGATTTCCAATAAGCATCTAATGCAACCCCAGGAGCCTTTTTTTTNTTTTTTTTTTTTTTTTTTTTTTTTTTTAGTATGGGAACTATTGATATTATACTAATTAATTATGAGCTGATATTATTATTACATAAAAAATTCAATCACATGGACGTCTATAAAATTTAATAAGGTTCAAGGAGTTTCGAGTTTAAGATGGAAACGAAAACCATAATTACAATCTCAAACTCATTGTATAAGATGGAAAATGTTTTTCTTTTTTGTTAGTAAGAAATCAGAAACTTTATAATGATGAAGAAGAAAAAGAAGGGATCATCATCATCATCTGCCCAAGTCTCTAAAATATGGAATGATGAAAATGGTATATAATAGAATGCATATACATACATATTATCATCATTTGTCATCAAACGAAGGGAGAAAAATAAAAGGGAGGAGATGGGGTTACCAGGCCTTCAATATAACATTTGACTCTTAGATATTTGTGTTCAAACGAAGTATCATGAGAAATAAAAAGTGGAATGAAAAGAAGATGCCACACCTCTTCTAATAATGGTCCACATTGCCCCAACGAGCCGTGGACAAACTAAATCAACGACTACTATATGGCATCAATGGGTCCCCGAAGACAATATATTGCCATGAAAGCTACTTGTATTTAGCATGACCATGCATGCATATTTTCCACGCTCACCTCTAATTCACTACTCAATTGCCATCACATAATTGTCAAAATGTCATGTAATTTATTAAAGAAATTACACATTTTAATTCAGAAGATTTGAACATATATATATATATGATATATATGGTCAATCAATGTCAATATGATAGCATTATTACATCAAATACTAATTAATCATTAGATTGATATGTTATTGATTATCGAATCAGTAACATAACAAATTTTACATATCTAGACCTACATAGTAGAATTCTTGTAAGTAAATTAATGTAGAAACGATCATTTCTTTTGGTAGAATGAGTTTGGAAAGAGTAGATGAATGGCATAGAACGGGGCTATGGTTGCTGCCATTATGAAACGGCTACATAACGAAGACCAAGAATATTATTGATTTTCAAGTACTGATGTTTGATTTTTGTAGCTCTAAAAGCTATGGAAAAGCCAAGAAAGTAAGCACATTTAATTCATAGTTGAAAATAGCTAATTGGTTTTTTCCTTCATGTTTTGTTGTCTCGTGAAGAGAAATTACTGCTCATGGTAGATACCAATGGTTGGTGGATTCAAACCAGGAGCAAGAAAATGAGATGAAAGTTGAACATAAAAAACACATTATACAGCAGTAAAACATGATGGAAAATAACAGGAGAGAAGGACCCATTAAGGCAGAACTACTGTTATCTGGCATACGGGAATTATTGCAAGATTTCTACAAGAATCTTAGTTGCATGGAAACCATGTCATGAATAATAATATATAATGGCAAATGATGATACTTTCCCATGATATGATGACGCATAGGGGGCGGCCTGGTGAAGGAAGATAAATAACAAAGATAAGCAGACTTTTTAACAAGAATAGTAGTGATTTTGTATTGTATACTTAGATGTTTAATGTTTGTAATGGACTTAACGAGCATTAAAGAAAAGCTGGCGAATGAAAGGAGGTGGAACCTTCCATCTTCTTCGGCTTTTTCTTGCTTGACATAAAAATTGGGTTGCTTCTCTTCGTAATTATGAGTCCACCAGCCATCATGACCATGAAAGAGAAATCCACCTCTCTCTCTCTCTCTTGGCCCTCATTCACATGCCCACCAGTCCACCGCATGGATGGATATGCACACATTGACAACACAAACCCACCTCTATTTATAGCACCTTACATTGCCCACTTTTCTCTCAAATCTTCCTACTTCATTATTTTACAAGTGTGAATAGAGACCTACTGCAGCTTGTTTGTTAACACTCAACTCTCAATTTTCATATATATATATCCGTTCAGCTACACCTTCTTCCATCCTTTATATATAAAAGAAGAAGAACCAGAGAAGAAATGTGTACCCACAACATCACAGAATGGATGCCAACTCGTCCTGTCTATTCTTCTAAGAGGAAGCACAGATCAAAACTATCTAAAGTTCAAGTTTACAGGCTCACCAGGTACATATAATATATGCTGTAGCTTCATGTACATCACAACAGTACAACTTTCCGATACCTATTTTAATTATTGGGCAATTCTCATATACATGGGAAACTGTTAGTCTAGTCACTGTATTGTGCTAAATCTAATGCATGGAAGTCTAATTTTGAGCAGGAGAAGATGTGCAGCGAAGGAGGGTAAAGATATGGAACTAAAGAACTTAAAGCTGTTCTTGGAGAACCAAAGTATTATCGAAGAGAACGAGAAGTTGAGGAAGAAGGCTAATCTTCTACACCTAGAGAACCTAGCTTTAATGTCTGAGTTTCAAAAGAAGTTCTCACATTTGGATCGCTTCTCCACCACCCTTTTTCTTCTTCTACACAAACAGTCATAATTTCCTTCACTTCTTCTGATATATCATCACTCACATGATCACACTCTCTTCTCTTTGATTAGCTTTCTTTTTTTCCTTTAAAATATATATGCTGTTATAATTAACTCTATCATTTATATAAGTTATGTAATTTCTTGTATCAACTGAGATTTCAATGCTTTCTGTACTTAATTTCTAAGATTTTATGACAGGAAAAATGAAAAGAAAGAAGTCTTTGCATGAGTATACAGGATATATATACATGACATGCCCCATATTCAATACTTCTGTACATGTTTATGTTTATTAATATAAGATGCTTAACCTTGGCATTTGATGTGAATGTGATCAAGTTGGGGCACCTTAACAATAAGGGCATATATGCTTACCCCATTCTTGTATCGAGTTAGAATAAGAATCTGTAAAAGCTGCTTTAAAATGTTCAAGTACTCTTTAGATATCCATATATAATTAGCAAGCATTCCTTGCAAGTAATGCAATGTACCAAATCAGTTATTATTCTTCTCGAATCAATTTGTTCTGCTTTAATATACTTATTAAAGGAGGAACACCACTTATGTTCAAGTGAAGTTATAATTTGCTGCAGCCAAATGGTTTTCCAGAACAACAATTTTACAAACATATACCAGTGTCGTACGTGTTGTTTAATCACTTAGGGTAAGTTTAGAACCATTTACAAGATAAACTTTATATTCAGTTAGGTCAAGTTATATATATATATATATAATCAAAATGTTCACAACTTGTGTGTGAAACGTAATTTTGAAACACAAAACTGATTTCACAAAAACTAGCTAGTAATATCAAAAGAGCGATTCAATTTTTGTTTTTAAAAAAAAAAAAAAAAAAAAGTCAACAGACCTTTTTAAGAATTTGGAAATGTCAAGCTCAAATTCCCTTATCTATTTTATAACAAAATAACCAAAAATAATTTACCAAGAAACGAGCGCTATGTTTTCGAGGATAATGTGGAGCTCATGATGGCAATCTGAAAATTGTACAGCCACAAAACTAATAGTTCTGTTGGTAAGTTTGAGCAAATTCAAACTTATATTTTCAGATGATAAGTGTGCCTAGCATTTCAGTCAAGATAGCAATTATACTTAAGAGATCATGATCACTAAATATAATATATAACAAAACAAGAATATGTTATAAAGTCTAGAGATGCGACAATCTTGTTCTTAATATGAAAATATTGGAAACAAAAACATATATGTATATATATTAATCCAACTAGAGAGCCACAGGTCAAACAAGGTGGTTGACAAACTCCCCAGTAACAAGAGAGAAAAGTAATTCATGATCCCAGATACAGCTCAAAAGGTTATAATATTGACTGAAAGAGTCCCTCCCAACAAGCATAATTGATCACCTTCCATTATTTTATTTGCAGGAATTAGGTCCAATATTGAAATATTAGCCCGATATCAACAAAGACACTTGCAGAATGTCGTGTTTAGCTTCCTGCAGAAGAAACTAAACAGCTGTACTCACACTGAAAGCCCGCGTTTTTCTCTTTTTATTATTGGCATTTAACTAACAGCCAGATTACCACCCTATCAAGAAGAGCTGCTTTACCTACCCATAGAAATGTCACATAACAGGGACGGATGTGCACCCATGAAAATATGCTAATACAGACATTTTAGGGATTCTGGGAGCCCTCCTCCGATGATTTGTAAATGCGGAATGCAGCATAACACATTGTAGCATTACCAATCACTGTCAATGCTGCTTGAAGAGCCACCAATACCTACAGATCATGGAGGAACATGCATGTCATTTGGAAAACTGTCTTCAGTACTCAGTAATCACTCTCTAAATCAAGCACAAGGAACCAACCACGCAGCGAAAATCCTTATCCATCACTAGCAAGCTCATCAATGTGCAGTAAAAAGAAGGCACCTAAAGTCTCATGCATGATTTCAATCTGCTGATCATGACCCAAGCTTAACTGTAACTTACATGATTAAAACTTAGGGAGCACATAATTGGCAATTCTAGAAGTGTAAAATCAATGAAGCGCAATGAATCAGGGATAAATACGTTGCCTTGCATTGCAGGTAATATGTTAGAACAGCGATCTCCTGTATTTCACCACTCTGTCTTACTAATTTCACTTGTTCTTTTATTCTAGCTGAAGAATCTCTCAGATATTGTCCTTTTTTTGTTATTAAATGTCTGCCTACATCCTTCAGGGGTTTTCTCCTTATTCTTACAAGTTTCTGATATTGTGCTAAAGAGTCTCACTTGATTTTAAAAGGCACACATCTGTTCTGTTGACATTTTATTGGGATTGAAAGGTAAAGTGATCCAAAACTGATTGCTGAGTCACTCGAAAATAATAATACGGTGAATAGTAAAGAATGAAATATCACAATGATGAGAGGCATTGCAGTTCCACAGGAAAGAAAATCACAAGCACAACACAAATACTTGATTAGCAACGTACAAAAACATAATGTCTAATCTAAGTACTATATTATTATAGTTCAATACAGTTTTAAGCATCAATACAGTAAGTCGCTCATCTGCTTAATATTCATATCATATTCATAACAAATAAGTATTAGCAAATAAATACCTCAATAGACTCTGAAGAATATGTTACCTCAAGAGATTCAGAATTATAAAAGAAATGCCATGTGCATGCACAAAATGCTCCACCCAGCAGGGGTACCTAAACAATTGATTATTAGACAATTAGAAAAAAGTTTACAAGGAAACAACATCATTTACATGATTGGCAAAACAACAAAGTATGCACAACAAAAATTTGTAAATCTAAATCAGTCAACTTTTGTTGAGCAAATAAACCAAAACCAGCAAACCAATTAGCCCTAATCGTCGAGGTTAATATCTAATGGATATGACCTGCCCTCCTTAAGGGTAAAGCCACATTTCAAACAAAAGTATTTTCCCAAATAAAGTACGAGGCAAACTAGAAGTATCATCATTTTCATGTATTTTCATGAAAAAAAAAAAAAAAAAAAATCAGTTAGATGACAGTGCAACAAAGTATGTGGTTAGAAGCAGACCGCTTTCCTTGTTTACATCAGGAAAAACAACTAATGTTGCTTAAAAAATTAATTACTTTGACAGGAGAAGTTGAAAGTGATCTTACTAGTCATAAGTTGAGAGAAAGAGAGAAGACACAGGAGAGGCCAAACTTACGAATGTTAGAAAGAAAAGAAGCACAAAAACCCAAGAACTTACAGTTGAAAATTTGACAAGAAAACAACTTCAAGGGAAAGTGAGACTTCTTATTTTTTATAATTATTCTATATTGGTTTGCATATCAGTTTCATTTGTTCTGAGTTGATTGAAGTTGAGAATTGGAAAAGTTATGAGTTTAGACAGTAAACTCAATTTGTGGCACGGATTACATTTTGCTATGTATTGAGCTTAAAACTGCTAGACCTATCCCTTCAAATAATAGCAAGAAGTACTAGAACGAAAATCATTCCGTCTTAACCCTGATAATTGAGAAAAGTTAATGAGAACCGCTTCATGATCTTTTAAAATCATTCACAAATACACATTGATGAAAAATATTTACAACCAAAAAATCAATTACTGATGAATGCAAATATCGATTGACTTGTATATCACGTGCAAGTGCAAAGATTGAGAAATACTCACCATTCCCCAAGAAAGTCCCTTCCATGATTCAAACCCAGATTTTTCCCCATATTCCCACACCAAAGCCATTGCAGTAATCCTTCAGACAGAAAATTCATTATAATTTTTTTTTTGAGACATAATAGAAGAACTCAAACCCGAAAACAATCAACTTGAATTATAACCTTTCACATGAGAGCAATGTTAGTCAGACACTGACATATTTACCATGGACATAAAGAGAGAAATCCTATTACTTTAAAACACAACAAAATAATAATAATAATAATAACTTCATTCCAACCTAAATAATCTTTTTAGCCAAGTGGAGCTGAGTATTTCATTTCCGAGTAAAAAACAAGAGCCAACTCGCAGACATACATGCAAAGATGTTTCTTTTTATCCACTTATTTTTTTGGTAATCATACTAAGCATTAATGTGTTATTCCACTAAAAGCATAAACTAAAATAAAACCAGATAAACGAAACAACCACCATTAGAACACAAACTAAATTCTCAATCATCGGAAATGAAGACAACAAAACCCTCACCATTCAACAACACTGGACACATGTATGGCCCAGGTGGGCAAGGATAAGGCATTGGCGGGTTCACTCAGCTGCAAAGATGAACCCAACAACGGCAATTCAGCAGCTGAGGCCGTTGCTGCTCCCACCAATGTCAGGGCCAAGCCAGCTCCTAAGAGACCAACAACAGCCTTTTCCTTGTCAAGAATTACAGCGTTTTCTATGGGTTTTGGAGTTCTAGAAGAGTGCGAAAAGAAAAGGGTCGGTTTTTGCTTAAGAGCGAAAACTGGTTTCGCAAACTGTAACAGTAAAGTTGTTGCGGTTGCCATTTCTGGGGTTCAAGAATGAGAGCCAGAGGGTGGACCGTGTGAGGACGATAGGCGGGTAAATTCATTATTCAGTTAAAATATCAAGGGGCTACTTAAAATTTGAAACTGTTATCTGGGGACACTTGGGACAAGGGGGGTCAATTACATTCATGATGCTAATTGTTGTATTACAGTATTAAATGCAAATATAATTTTTTCAATATTATAAAAATAAACATTTTCGTTTTTTGTTTCAATAATAATAATACTAGTGTGATATTTTGTAGTATAACATTTATGAATTAACGTATTATAAACTTGTTTTGATGAAAATTAGGTCATAATCACTTATTAGTATCGTGTAAATGGTAACTTCAAACCATAAAGCTTTAATTACTATGCCCTTTTTACATCCAGACACCAATGCAAGTGCAAGCATCTGAAAATGGAGCAGGCAATATCGACTTGCAAGAGTGAGGCATGTAATGATGTAATTGCTAACAAAAATTCTGATTATCAATCCAATTTTTTTCTTCAGGTCAGTACAAGTTCTGCCCCCAAACTATCTTTAACCTGTCTATAATATAAATCTAAGGCTTCTTATTACAAAAGCATGGGAGAATATAAGTAACTTCTTGTCAGCAAATAGGAACAGGAACTGAACTGATCTAAGATGAACCCGTTGCGTTAGAAGGGTGCCACCCATCTATCTCCAAATTCCAGAATGGTTTCATCTTAAAGGGCTGTTTGACAGCTTCAGCAGTGTCAACGATGTAAAGCAGAGGACAGTGGATGGATAAATTGGCAATAGTTGAAGGAGCTTTCCTTTGCTTATTCTTCTTTCTTAGCCCAAAGCATGACAAGAGAGAAGCCCATCAATGACATGATTACGGTCTGTAGATCACAGAAAAATGGGACACAAAACAAATAAATTCCAAGGAGAGAACAATGGTTGCATTTACAGTTTATTATAACACAACTCCGAGAAGGTACCCTCTTACCCTTGAATAACTTTGAGAAATCGGAAATTGGATTACCGTATAAATAACCATTTTATATGATGCAATGTAGAACTTAAAACTCTAATTAAATCAATAAAATGTCTACCTTCTAAGACCAAACTGCCTGCCAATGGACAAAGAGGATGACAGCTGTCAAGCTCTAAATCTGATTGAGGCATTGAAACTTATGACATTCAATAGAATTAAGGGCTCGATTAGTTGGTTTTGGACTTGCTTTTTATATTTTTTAAAAAGTTTTTGCTGTGTTGCATATTTTTCAACATATTTCAAATTTAAAATCAACCACATATCCTTTTTAAAATCAATACTAATCACATGTTCCCAAATCCTTTGAAAAAAAAAAACACAAAATTCTTAAACAAACACACCATTAATTTATTGTAAAAATATTCAATCAGGCTTCAGGACACAGGAGTTAAAAGTATTAGGAGCTAACTCCAAGTATATGTGTTGGATAATGTCAAACTCCAACGGCTACTGGGAAATAAGCATAGCTTAAACTTCTAAAAGGTAAATAAAAAAACTCAATGCAGTAGATAAAAAAAATGCAAAACAGGATTTATAGAAGGAGATTCTACATGTAACTCCACTATATGGAGGATTTAATACATCAACATGGCAGCAAATAGTAATGCATGTTTTAAGCATACACATGGCACAAAAAAATGCATGCCAGTAACCAAGGTAGCCAGAACACAACAGTATTAGTTACCAATAAATGAAAATGCAGAGGGTAAACTTATCCTATAAAACTGTAGAAAGGTAACCTGTGGAGTTACTTATTGATATTCTGATGTTCTTACTTGTATCAAGCACAAAAAAATTTCACACTAAATGAAAAAGAATAAGAAAAGACACAATTAACACAGATTTCCATTTTCACAAGTCAAACGGCAACAATTGGTTCAAAAGTTAAATCATTGACTTACAGAGATGGCTGGTGGCACACTAACAAGTGGATCTTGGAAAAACCTATTGGCAAGTGCAAGGGCTAGGAGGCTGCTCTGCATTCCTGTAAAAGGGAAAAATAAAATAAAATAAAATAAGGTAGAAGAATACACTAATTTACAGTATTAAAATATTATACCTGTCTCATAGGATAGGGTTCTTTGCAGCGGTTTCAAGTCATGTGCCTTAGGGAAGACAAAGCCAGTAAGGATATAACCAGATACAAATGCCGACAAGTGGAATGCAATGATGAGCAACAAAATAGTTACTCCAAAAGGGGACATAACAGACTCAATGTTAATAGCAAGTGGTGCTCCAACACAGCAAGCTGTCACAAGTACTGAAAGGGGAGGCAAGAATGGACGGATGGCATTACAAAAGCGGGGAAAGAACCTGTAGGCACAGATAGATGAGACAGGTAAGAATACTCAAAGGAATTTTCAATTACCACCAATTTTACCTTGGGTTAGTATCTCACCGGTTTAGAAGCAAACCTGCAGCAATTGGTGCAACTACAATCTGCGTAATGCTGGACACCATTCCTTTTACATCAACGGGCAATCTCTTCCCAATAAGCAAGAGTGATAAGAGTGGTGTAACAAAAACCGCAGTAGCAGTAGACAGTGATGTCATAACAATGCTTAGAGGGGCCAATGGAGGGTCAGTTAGAAAAGTAGCATAATTTGAGAGCTGGGCACCACTAACGCAAGAAACCAACATAATCCCCGCACCTGATTCATGGACTTGCATTATATTATTACACTCTGACCTCCATTTCAGGTAAGATAAAGAAAACCTCACCTATTGCAGTTGGAAGACCAAATACTGTTACTGAAATTATGCCAAAAATATATCCAAGAATAGGCTTCACTACAAATTGGCCAACATAACCAGCAAAAATAGCTCTTGGTCTCTTGAAAGCTTCAAGAAAATCCTTCTCGCTGGAATTAACTCCAACTGCAAACATCAAAAACCCTAATGCAGGGGCATAGTACCTAGAAATAGATTAAATAATAAGATCATAAGAACATTCTCCTTAGAAAAGTTTACTTCATTCCATAGCAAAATCTCATCAGGACATGGCAAATATTTAATTCCCCACTCTGCACTTCAAGTTAAAGAAACAAAATTAAATGGTAGAAATCAGACAACACCTACTCTTTCCTTCTTATTGATTATTATTCCCAAAAAGCAAAGCAAATCAAATAGAACAAGCATCAATGACAGAGTAAAACTGATGGAGCACACATAAAGGCAGCGCCAAGGAAGGATGGCAACCTGAACAAACAGGTCGGTTTCTTTTCATTTGCAAATCAGAAATCAGAAATAGTGGGGACTAAAGTTAAGCTCCAGCCAAGGTTCAGAAATAGAACAGATTCATAATCCACAAAAAGTTTATTAAATAGATGTACAGATTTTTTCAGCTTGTCTCTGAGTTTAGCCATAATCTCCTTCAACTCTCCTTGTCTGAAGATCCGCAGAAACACAGTCAATGTCACTCCACAAAACTTAATTCTCATCTCTTTAAAATGTGTTCTTTAGTAGTCCACCAGAAAACAGGTCTCACCTGCTTTCTTAAATTGCAGTTCAGCATTGATCTCTTAGCATTGCATTTAAAACAAAATGCAGTCTAAAGGTATTCTTCCACAATGTTTCTTGTGAAAGCAAATGACATATTACCGCAGAGTTGTTAAACAAGTAAATTATCCAAAGAAATTAACATTTACGCACCTGGTTGTGAACCACGTAAAAGAAGGTGGAAAAACAAGAGCCAACAGTGTGCTAGCAAGAACTACATGAGGCAGAAGGGAATTTGATTGCTTCAAGATATCTACAATGGAAGTCTCCTGCTTTACCACCTAAAACGGAGAACAAAGAAGCAGCTGATGCCACTAGAATTCAAATTAAACATAAACTAGAAAAGCTTGAAAAGTGATGAAAACGTTAAAAATACACACACATTCGGTTCTTACACACATAGCATGCTTACTATCATAGTCAATTAATTACATGCAAGAATGTAACTAGCCGTTTCTCTCACTTCGAGCACAACCCTAAACCCTTTAAATGTATCTAAAATTATTCAATAATACTAATTAGAAATTGAACATAGAAGTTGATTAAAAATTATCTACAAACTGTTCCACACCAATATACAAACAAAACACGTGAAATTAACATCATATTGTGAAACTATAAGTCAAAAGTACCTTATTAGATTCTTTAGCATAATTCTGACTCGAATCCGTATCAAAAGAATCCGAGAACTTCTCTGATAAGCATTTGCTAACCAAATACCTTGAGTTTCCAGCTTTCACTTCAAAATAATAATATTTAAAACAGAAAAAAGAAAAACAGAACACACCCACATATAAGCCAATGAAAATAAAGGACATAATTGACTGAATTTTAATTTTTAAACAAACAAAGAGCACTTACACCCAGAAATCGAGTCAAAACGAACTGGGAATCCTATAAATTCAATCACAAGAGCAAAATCATTAAACATTCCTATTGAAAGAACTAAGATATAGAAGTCTACAAAAAGAACAAGAAGAAGAAGGAACAGACCTGTGTTTGAAAGTGGGAGTGAGAGATTTCGCGGCAAAGCTGGGATGCGATGGTTTGGAATTAAAAGGGAGAGAGTGTTGGCATTGAAACGAGAGCGTTGAAGTTGTAACATGTTAGTTTTGACACTCATCTGGACAAAACAGAAACTTGATCGAGTAAGTTATGGTTTTTCAATGGAAGAATCTCCTGAATCTTTATGAGTTTGCAAGTCAAATGCTCATGAAACTTGGAGCGAGAGTGCACTTTTTTGTTCTGTAGTTACCGGTAGGTCATAGGATCAACATGTGTTTTACCGAACCATTAGGCTTCTTCGCTGATGAATTTTACGTTTTTATTTTTTATTAAAAAAACCAGAGTTACAATTAGTATATATAATTGAAAATTATATTACGAGGATTTTTTTTTTCTCAGGCTTACTTGCTTTGAATATAACAAAATGAATTCAACATCCCTAATGGAGAATCGACACCAATTAGAGATTGACATGTGTCTTTATCTTTTTTTATTTTTTACTTTTTAAATTTCTTTTCTATATTTTCTCACCTCTCTCTCTCTCTCTCTCTAATGTTGTTTCTCATTATCAAAGCAAAAATCATTTGAACTTTTGGAGGTGGTCTCAAGAAATAATGAAACTTTAATTCGTTAATCAAATGTCAGATCCCATAACGACGAGTGTCTAAGTTATGAAACAAATTAATTTGATAGTTGGACACTTTGAACAACACTAAATAATTAGACAAATAATTATAAAAAGCATAAATGAACATCTTCAAATTCAACCACTCACTCATGTAACCAATTTAACATTGTATAATTGCATGATTTGTCATTATTTAATTGTACAATTAAATAATATGAAACCATATTGGTTGAGTTGGTAACATTAGGCGTCGGCGTCGGCGTCGTCGGTGATGAATTATAATTGTAATTCAGTGGAAAAGAATCTCAACTCGAAAGTGTAAAATTCTATTCCATTCTATCAAATCATTGTCATACTCATGGGCTTCAAGGCTGGCTGGGCTTGCTTTGTTTTCGGTTGTGCGACTTCCGCGCTCCTTCCTTGTGGTTGAAGCCAGGCAGCTCTACTCACACTTGTCACTTTCTTGTTGCGTTGTCCTGCAAACTTGCGTGCCTCAGCTGTCACCTTCTCTCTCTCTCAACTTCTGCTCCAACCCAATTAACGTTAAAAGTGAGCGAGCGAGTCATCCACCCCTGGAAACTCACTCACTAACTCCAAGCCAATAACGGCAACATAACACGGCCACGCCAAGTCATCACTGCAGCTACTCCAACTCTCCCTTTTCCCTCCACGTGTCCTCTGATTAATTAAATGCATAATCATAATAGAAAAAACTACCAATAAATAAAAAAAAAAAAAAAAATTATGAGTTCGTTTGTAACTGGCAACTAACTAACAGTCAAAAACTCATTTGATGAAAATTCTAGTTATTTTCATCAAATGGGAGAGAACGGAGGGTGTTGTGTTGCCCACTTGCATGCTTGCTTCGTTGATGATAATTCCAGTTGTCACGCCAAAGAATGTCATTCTGCCACGTACCCGCCAAAAGTGCAACGACAGCGTTTTTGAACAGTGGCAAACATGTTAATACCAACAAATTAAAACGGCTTGTTTCCTTCTTTATTGAATCAAAGCCTTTTGCCTTTGCTTCATCGCTTCTCTTCTCTACTTGGTTTCTTTCTTGTTTGGGTTTCTCAACTAATCGTCATCGTCATCATCTACAAGTCTCCTTCACCTTTTCCCACCGACGTGTATCGTCTCCATTATTCTCTCTCCAACCAAACAGGATATCTAAACCAGTATCCTCACAAATCTTCTGATTTTTGTTTTTCTTGTCGATGACTTATTATGAGGAAGACAATGGGGTGGTGCCAGAGCTGGGGCCGAGAATAGATGTCGAAGAAAACAATAATAATAAAAATGAGGACTATGTGAAATTGAGAGCTTATGAAGAGGATGAGCCTGGTTCACCAAAAAGATGGAGTTGTGGCTCAGTCTGGTACTGGGTCAAGTTGGCTTTGTTTTTCACATGTGTAGGCTTGTTAGCTGCCGTTTTCTTCAAATGGGTCGGTCCATTTTTCATGGATAAGGTCAGTCTTGTCTTCAATTAGGGTTTTTATGGCTGTATATTTCGTTTTCTGCCTGGATTCTTTGTTCACATTTGTGGTTAAGGTTAGTTTCGTGTAAATTTTGATCTTGTTTATGTGGGTTTCGTAATGCATATGGCTGTACTGACTGTGTTTTGAATCTTTGGCTTTATCGTCTTTGAATATGCTTGGGAATGTTTCATGGGGTTTTGGCTCTCTCGATTTTGGGGATAGTGTTAGTTTTCCAATTTATTTGAATGATTTTGTAGTTGTTGCTTATAAATATGTATCATCAGGATGAGTTGTTGTCTTTTCTCCTTCTTGATTTTGTTGGATTGCTGGGTTTGTGGTTCTGGCTGGTGTTTTTCTCAATGGGTTAAACCCTTCTTTCTGGTTATGGTTAATGTTATTGGAGACTTGTATGCTATTATAGTAGGAACAAGCATATATGTGTCAGTGGTCAGGTTAACTAACTGTTCTTGAGAGTGAGGGTACCCTTAAAATTTCTTGATTATTGATTGTTGTGTTGCTAGATTAGTTTGAATATGCATTTGGTACCATTTTGTTTGATTCTGATAATGGGGTTATTTTCTTAAGAGCAGTGAGGTAGTTCTGGTTACACATCCAATAGTTAAAGCTCCTGAATACTTTTGTTTTCTATGTTTGAACTAGAAGGGTTGTATGATCGTTTTCAATTTTTCTGTCTTTCTTATGTTGGCTATATTCGCGTGTTTTTTTTCTTTTAGTGTCTGCCTGACCTGACTATTGTATCGATATTTCCAGGAGGTTATCCCCATCATAAATTGGGAGACTAAGACGTTTAGCACTCCTATACTGGCAGTTCTGGTTTTCGCATCAGTGGCATTGTTTCCAACCTTACTTTTACCATCTTCACCTTCTATGTGGGTGGCTGGGATGACGTTTGGTTATGGCTTTGGATTTCTTCTTATAATGTCAGCCGTGGCTGTGGGCATATCACTACCATATTTCATTGGTTCTCTTTTTCTTTATAGAATCCAAGTGTGTACCATCTGCCAAAATTGATTTATTAATTACTTATTTTGCAATTCACTTCTCTTTCTGAACTGTTTCTTGAACTTATGTAGGGGTGGTTAGAGAAATATCCAAAGAAAGCTGCTATTCTAAGGGCAGCTGGTGAAGGAAATGGGTTTCATCAGTTTCAAACTGTAGCATTAATCAGGATTTCTCCTTTTCCATACATCATATATAATTACTGTGCAGTGGCAACACATGTTAAGTATGTTCCATACATCCTGGGATCACTGGTTGGAATGGTACCTGAAATTTTCGTGACACTCTACACGTATGGTCTCTTATCTGTCTATCTCTGGTCTCCTCAGTCTTTCACATTATTTTTCTCCTGCATGTTATTCTGACTGCTTTTTCAGGACATTAGCTAATTATAGTATCCTGTTTTGATATGCTGGTGCACATATATAATCTCCGTTATGTAGATGTACACATAGAAACATCAGTGAGTTGTATGAATTACTTAAAAATGTGTAGTGTCCAGTTGCAATGATAGGGTTGAGCTTGAGCTGACCAATGTTTGTTGAATGCCTATATGATCTTGGGGAAAGGAGGGTATGTTTTCATATTAAGGACCATTTGCTGTCTGATGTTGGTTTAAGATGCTGAATATTTTGATTGATGCTTGTTGAGATCTATAAGATCTTTGAAAAGATAACGTAGTTTCATATTGAAGACATATGTTGCGTTATGGGGCATTCTGCTATGTTCGATTAGTATTTCTTATATTCCAATATTTTGCAAGATTTCAGTAAAATTCTTTGTAGCTTCTAAAGAATGGTGAAGTTATAGCTCTGTTGGTTACCATTTAAACAAGCATACATGCATTAGTTTTCGCATGTTCAAAAATTTGGTTCAGAACCAAACTTAACTTTCAGGAGAAGGGTAGAAAGAACTGGCCAGAGTAGATTTCCATACGGGAAGTCTAAGAAGCTAGCCTTTAAAGCCACTCGAGAATAGGGAGCAATCCAGTAATTGGCAATTTTCCCAGTTGCTTTTCCACTTTGTTGACCCCCAGTTAACATTAGTATGTAGCCTTAGACCAAAATTCCAACTTAGTGTAGTTTGAAAGCTTACGTAATATCAAACAAGAGGCTACCTTTGGTTGCTTCTCTTCTCTGCTATAAGAAGAACTGCAGAAAGACCAAGATGGTGGTGCTCTCTTGTTCTTTGAAATTGGAAGGTACCATCAATAGCATTTTATTACAAGTTACCAAGTAAACAATTATCAAGGGCTTTATGGCAACTGTGAGCCCAAGGCTATGATGAGGGAAAGGCAAGAATAGTAAACACTGTTAGTTCTTAATTCTCTGGTTAAATCTTGGAATAAGTTCTCCTGAGGACTTGTTAATATCTGAAATGATATGTAACTTTGTCATACTTGTGTACTGAATGAAAGTTAGCCAGATACAATGAATACATCCATCATTGTTGCACTTGCTTCTTGTCTTCAAAGAGGAAGGCGAGCTATACTGGATCTGTATAATCCTCACTGTTCTATTTTTGCCTTGATCTGTCAGTTGTATTCAACATTGTCATCTTCATCTTTTGGTGTTTCTGAGTAGAGATTGGCTAACAGGTGGATGAGTTTAATCAATCATTATCAATATCTATGTTTGCTTCTTTTTCTTTTTTTCCCTTTTAAGTGCTGCACAGTTTATTATTTCTTTTTCTTTGTTATCATTTATTTAACATAAAGAATTTTGCAGTGCTCTTTAGTTTTCTTATATAGTGTGGGTATAGATGTTGATTAAGGAAGATGGTGTCTTGAGATGCATACATCTCTGTGTTCCACCAAACTCACTAGTATCTTGATTTATTGCAGTGGGATCTTGATACGGACCTTGGCAGATGCTTCACAAGAACGGCAATTTCTTTCAGCCCCACAGATCATCTTCACTGTTGTTGGTTTCTGTGCTTCTGTTGCGACCACAATTTTTTTCACAGTGTATGCAAAGAGACAGCTTAAAGTGTTGCAGAAGGAAGAAGAACCACTGCTGC
This sequence comes from Bursera cuneata, assembly GCA_026212285.1. Lineage (NCBI taxonomy): Eukaryota > Viridiplantae > Streptophyta > Magnoliopsida > Sapindales > Burseraceae > Bursera > Bursera cuneata. The sequence goes on along the minus strand of JANLJB010001590.1, from coordinate 39,158 downwards.
AGTGAGCTTCTGGTTATAGTTTGTATTGGGGAAAAACCTTACAGTCACACTAGCCGGCGCACCTTTGCATATTCAAAACACGCTATATGGCTGGATGAGGTTTTATTTATTGACCAACTTCATCCAAAGGTTAATTTAGGATTAACATTTGTGCTGTATAAATAGTGTGGAAGGGGAGACATAACCACATAGGGAACCAAGAAACACATCTAACATGATAGGAAGGTAGATTTTCTTTTTCCTTTCTATTCCTCAGGAAAATTATCTTATTTTTCTCTCTCGCAATTATCATATGTATATACATATAATCGAAATGTCTGCCTGAAAAATGTTAAATTGGACATGGACAAAATTCTTGACTGTAAAGTGTTACAATGTGTCATTCACATTGTAGCTGATGACATTTAGTGATTCTTCATAATTCCATGCACAGTAACAGAGTGGTTTTGCTGATGAGTTGTCTATGTTGTCTGGATTGGATTCATATGAACATTTCTCTTCTCTTTGTCATTTTCTTTTCTTTCACCGTCACATTGACTTGGGTTTCCTGTGGACACAGAAAACAGTGAACTCTACATTTTGATTAATGCATTATTTTTCACGTGTACTAAGTGTACCACCAGTCAAAAAGGTTAATTATTGATTCAAGAGAAAAATACCCTATCTTGTAGAAAAATGTTCTTACAACTACTCCCCTAAGTCTTACGTTCAAGATGTCACATTAGCTTCAAAATACGGTACGGGCATTAGGCCTTTTGAAGTGGATACTCGTGTTCCAAGTTGGGTTGTTTTGCTTTGATTCCTCGGCGCTAAAGTTTTGCAGAAATTGTTGCAGAAAACAATTATGTGTTTTATTCATCAAACAAAAGTTATATATTTTGGGTTTACAAAACAAAACCGTGGTGTTTACAACTATATGAAACCGCCAACCTTTTGAACACTTGCCTATTCCTTTTTATGGGAGATGAGACTTTCTATGGTTTAGTCAGAAAACAGAAAACAAAACACGAAATCAGAAACTGATCGAAACTTCCCTTCCATTAGAAGGCAGCAATTAAGAAGTTCTTTGGACCATGGCAATTGGCACGTCTCATGTCAATTTCTGTCAATCTTTGCTGGCAAATTAATTATGACTTGTTCATTCATTGATGAACCAATTGTCTAAGAATGATAAAATTTTTCCAAAGCAATAATTATGATATGAAGTACGAGTATTTTGAAATTATTAGCGGTCATAAATGGAAGGAGCATCTTACCTTAATTATTATGATTGTTCGTATCACACAAGCAAAATCATCTCTTTATACTATACCCTCATTAATATCAAGCATATTTCAACACAACCTTGCCTCGAGTCATAACATATTGTCTCCTTTGATCCTCATTATTATGTTTTATTTTTGATGAATCACAAATTATGGTATCATATGTCACATGTAACTCTAAAAATCCACGACATTATTGTATGCCCATCATTATTATACCTTCACATCATTATTCTACTACATACATAATAAGTTGGTGATACACAAACATAAAACTAAATTGAAAATTTCTTCTTAAAAAGTTCTTGTCGTTAACTGGTAAGAGGGAGAGAGATGAATAGTTTAAAAGATTGGCATCTTCTCTGTTCTCTACCTCGACAACTACCAAGCCAGGCCATCGCGTGCAGTGCTGGCTTTAAAGTATGCTTTGACGTTGAAATGGGTTGAGAGGAAATGGAAACAAAAATAAAACACAAAAGAAAAGAAAACAAATTAAAGGCTGTGACGCCTCACCATAAGCTGGGACCACATCTAGCGCATTAAAAGCATATCAAGGACCAAAGCCAAGGTGGGGTTACGATTAGGATCTTGGTAAGGCCTTCGGATACCTTAAGATGATCGGCTCATTTCTTCATTTTTTTATTCATGATCAACGGTCGACAAATAGTGTCAGAAACGTAGTAGATGAAGATTAGATTACTAGACTTCACTTGTGTGAACTTTTCTTGACCATTGGTGCTTGCCTTCCCTTCCCATCCATCACCCTTGGTCAAACACAATACGAACGGACAAAACTACCGCAAATTTATCGGATTATCTTCTTCAAAATATATATTAACAAACATAGAGAAAGTTTCCAGTATATATAATACTTATATGTGTTTGTTTGTGTGTTATAATCTGATTAGTGAAAAGTAAGCTAATTTTTGGTTTATAATATGTGTGAAAAAAATTTGACGACAAATTTGTTTGTCCTTGGAAAGTCTCAATCGAAACGGATAGGAGGAAAGAAAGCCACAACTCAGTCAACAAAACAAAAAAGAAAGCTATTTGTCTTCTCCTCTTCTTCGCTTTATTGTTTACTGCTCTTCTTCTTCTTCTGCTGCTGCTTCTTCAGCCTCTTGGTTCGTTTACTAATAATAATGTGGAGGTAGTGGCTTGGTGGTTGGTGAGAGAGAATAAATGCTCGACTCCAGACAAGCACAGAGGCCCTACATTAAATGTTGGTGAGTGAACAAGACACAAGCGCTTTGCTTTCTTTATTCATTCATTTATATATATACATATATGAATATGTTTAAGTTTAACTGTGTCTGTCTGTGCGTTCTCTCTTACATTTACATTCAGAGAGAGAAACTGGAAATGGACATGCACGTGGTTTTACTTGTGTTGGTGGTAACGTTACATAGTTTTTATACAAACTTTTTCTGAGCTTGTTATTAAATTCCCTCACCTGCTTCCTTTCCAGCAAAGCTTCACTTACTATTTCTCCATTTTCATTGCATTTACTTCCCGCACTTGTCTGCCCCTCCGTTTCTTTACTTTTCTTTAAAATCTTTCTTGCCTTAAACAATTCGTTGTTTTCCACTCAACCCCAGAAATTAAAGTCTGGAACTTCCCCACCCAGATCTTTCTTTTTGAGCCTTGACTTGGAGATCATGCTAGAAGGAAAAGATTAGTTTTTTCCATGTGTGTACTGCTGCAGCTAAAAGCGGCGTTCATATTCTGTATTGTTGACAGTAATGTGTTGAAATTGTGACACGAGAAGGTCATGAAATGCTGCTTTTTGATCATGATCGCGAACAAAGCTGGTAGTACAGGAAATATGGAAGAATCCAAGTGGATCTTATTGTAATTGGATTGAAGCACTCATAATGCCAAACGGGTAGATCCATTTTCATCAGTTTCGAGCATGAGAAGGATCCACCAATTTCTTCTATCTCATGCTGTTTTCTTCTTGGTTTTAATTTCACTCATAATCACTACTGTTTCACCAGCAACCGAGAAAGAAATCTTGCTACAGTTCAAGGGGAACATTACTGACGATCCTTACAAGAGGTTGTCTTCATGGGTCTCTAGTGGCAATCCTTGTGAAAATTTCAGTGGCGTGATTTGTAACTCGGATGGTTTTGTGGACAAGATTGTCTTGTGGAACACTAGCCTTGCTGGAGTTTTATCTCCAGTCTTGTCTGGTTTAAAGTCTTTGAGGGTGTTGTCATTGTTTGGTAATCGATTTTCAGGTAATATTCCACAGGAATATGCACAAATAAAAACATTCTATAAGATCAATGTGAGCTCCAATGCACTCTCTGGTTTGATCCCAGAATTTATTGGCGACTTACAAAATATAAGACTCCTCGATTTGTCAAAAAATGGTTATAGCGGACAGATTCCGTCCTCTTTGTTTAAGTTCTGTAATAGGACCAAGTTTGTTTCTTTGTCTCACAACAACCTTTCTGGTCCAATTCCGGTATCTATTGCCAATTGCCCTTATCTTGAAGGGTTTGATTTCTCCTTCAACAATCTTAGTGGTGAATTGCCTTCCCAACTTTGCAATAGTCCGGTATTAGATTTTATATCTGTAAGAGGCAATGTGTTAATGGGTAGTGTTCAAGAGCAAATATCAAAGTGCCTGAGTATGAAGCATTTGGATCTTAGCAGCAATGTGTTCACTGGGTTGACTCCATTCGAGGCTCTTGGATTTAAGAATATTAGTTATTTCAATGTGTCACATAATGGCTTTCAAGGGAAGATTCCTGAGGTTGGAACTTGTGGTGAGGGAATTGATACTTTTGATGCTTCATGGAATGAGTTAAGTGGGGAGATTCCATCAACCATTGCAAATTGTAGAAACCTTAAGTTCTTGTACTTGGGGTTTAATAAGCTTAATGGGACTATCCCAACTGCGATTACTGATCTAAAGAATCTTTTGGTGATAAGTTTGGGCAATAATTCAATAGATGGAACGATCCCGCCAAACCTTGGGAGCATTGAGCTGCTTTTGATTTTGGATTTGCACAATCTCAGCCTTGTTGGTGGAGTGCCAGATGATATAAGCAATTGCCGGTTCCTTCGTTTGCTGTGAGTTCAATCCCTATCTTGAATAACTCTGAACATTAAATAATATTTCTTTCAATCAATTCTGAGAAACCTTTAATATGTTGCTGCAGGGATGTTTCTGGTAATGCTTTAGAGGGAGACATTCCTCAAACCTTATATAACATGACCTTTTTACAAATCCTTGATTTACATAAAAACCAGCTTAATGGAAGCATTCCTTCTACTCTAGGAAACCTGCCCAATCTCCAAACTCTAGATCTGTCACAAAATTTACTTTCTGGGTCAATCCCTCTTTCCCTTGGAAATTTGACAAATTTAACATATTTGAACCTTTCCTTCAACAATCTCTCGGGCACTATTCCTTCAACCATACAGCACTTTGGTGCTTTGGCATTTTCCAACAACCCTGGACTCTGTGGTACCCCTCTGGAGATTTCCTGCTCAGCGAGTGGCACGACTCATGGATTAAAGAAACCAAAGGTTCTTAGCGTGTCTGCTATTGTTGCAATTGTTGCTGCAGCAGTGATACTTACTGGGGTTTGTGTGGTATCCATAATGAACATCAAGGCACGGAGGAGGAGAAGAGATGATGAGACAATGGTTGTTGAGAGCACACCAGTAGGTTCAACAGATTCAAATGTTATAATTGGGAAATTGGTTCTCTTCAGTAAGACTTTGCCTTCAAAGTACGAAGATTGGGAAGCTGGCACCAAAGCTTTGCTGGACAAGGAGTGTCTGATAGGTGGTGGATCGATTGGATCAGTATATAAAACCACTTTTGAAGGTGGGATCTCAATTGCGGTAAAAAAGCTGGAGACTCTAGGAAGGATTAGAAACCAAGAAGAATTTGAGTTGGAAATTGGAAGGTTAGGTAACTTAAGACACCCCAATTTGGTTGCATTTCAAGGTTATTATTGGTCCTCAACAATGCAGCTCATTCTATCTGAATTTGTTCCAAATGGGAATCTGTATGATAACTTACATGGGCTTAACTATCCAGGCACAAGTACTGGTATAGGCAATAGTGAATTGCACTGGTCTAGAAGGTTTCAGGTTGCTCTTGGGACAGCAAGAGCACTTTCTTACCTTCATCATGACTGTAGACCTCCAATACTTCATCTCAACATCAAGTCCACTAACATACTCTTAGATGAAAACTATGAGGCTAAGTTGTCTGATTATGGGTTAGGGAAATTGCTTCCCATTTTGGACAACTATGGTTTAACCAAATTTCACAATGCGGTTGGGTATGTTGCACCAGAGTTGGCTCAAAGTTTGAGGTTGAGTGAGAAATGTGATGTTTATAGCTTTGGAGTGATTCTTTTGGAGTTGGTTACAGGGAGGAAGCCTGTGGAGAGTCCTAATGGAAATGAGGTGGTGGTTTTATGTGAATATGTTAGGGAGTTGTTGGAGAGGGGCTCTGCTTCAGCTTGTTTTGATAGAAGTTTGAGAGGTTTTGCAGAGAATGAATTAATTCAGGTTATGAAGTTGGGGCTGATTTGCACATCAGAGATTCCTTCAAGAAGACCAAGTATGGCTGAAGTTGTTCAGGTGCTTGAGTCCATCAGAAATGGACTGGGATGATAGTAAACTGCTTCTAGAGTCAGATTAACAGTGATTTTTTTTTTTTTTTTTTGGGAAAAAAGGGGATATGAGTTAGTTGTGCAGGTGACAAGAAGTTGCTTATTTTAAAGGGGGAAAAAAAAGATCATTCTTTTGTATTCATTTTGGATTAGCATAATCAATTGTAGCTCACATTTATAATTTTCTCAATAAAATGATTCATTTATTGTATCTAATTTGGTGCAAATGTGAAATAAAAAATAATTATTCTTTTTACCCACATTTGGATCACATCCAGCTATCATTTTCTTAATGCACTATCATGGGTAAAATTTTGACCCTCTGAGGAGTCTTGCTCCTGTAGAAAGGGAGGAAAACCTGGTTAGGTGATGCTGCTGAATCTAATCCTCTCTTTGTGAAGCTGCATCTACTGCTCTGTAATTATTTTCAAAAGAGAGGAGAGTCATGTTAAGACTCAACCAGAAACAACAGCATTGAGAGAACCTCGACGTGCCTCTTTCTGTCGTTTTCTAACTGGCTCATCTAGCCTCAATGGAGTAGGTTCCATAGAGGATTTGAGCCTCAATTGAGAAAGAAAGAAATAGAAAGTGACATTCACCTGCCACTATCATTTATTGTTCGGAGATAGGCAGGAACGCATGGGATGTCAAATAATAGTCGGCATGCTGTACACACACATTATGGGCTGGTTTAGGTTGCCACCCGACACTCAAAACTGTTAAAAGAAACCACCTTATTACATGCACTCCAAATTACTTATCATCTATGAACATTATTTCTACTTCCTGTCTATTTTTCCATCAAAGCAGTGAAAGCAGTCTTTGCTGAATTGATTACATGAATTCGAGAAGCCATTTTCACATAATGGAGGACCATTTGGCACTCTTATTAGTTCCAGGTTCATCTCGCTAACCTTGGAATGGAGGACCATTTTCACATATACGGAGTTTGTCATGTGTTCAAATACCTACACGACTAAATTTTATGAGCAATTACAATTCTCCTATGGCTTATAATTTTGCATCGCATAGATCCTTGGAATGGAGGATGATAGCTATCCACCTAACAATACTGCAATTTCAAAACGAATGTCAGCTACCAAAGAATCTATATCCGATTTAACTCTACAAAATAATTCAATAGCATTTCAATTATGAGATTTACAGGTTTCAGAAATTCTTCTTATTCGTTCCATAACTACAGGGATATCCTTTTCAGTCAACGAAGTAAAACAGAAACAGAACCATCCGGGTTCAATACAGTGACACCAAGATCCAGGAGTTACATTGACCTTGGCCACATTCAACAACTTATCCCAAAGTTCAAGCTCCCCTTTCTCGCTGTAAGAGTTGATTAACCCACTCATATCAGCCCAACAGTGAAAACCCCCGTTACTCTTTGTGCACTCAATGCCCAACTGCTTCAACCCTGTCACAAACTCAACATACAACCTTTGCAGCCTCTCCCTATTTATGTGGATGAACTTTTGAACAAATTTTGCATCTAAAAGCATAGAGACAAGTAAATGCTGAGCCGGAGCAGAAACAGAAGAGAACCTAGCCAATTTTTTAGCAGCAGCCAGAACATTCTCATTGTAAGAGTAGATAACTCCCATCCCAAATCCTGGAAGAGAGAGATCTTTCGATAGACCATATACTATATGAACTCTGTCCCGGTCAAGGTCTTCCATATCAACAATTTTTGCCATGCTCACAAATTCTTCAGTTCCATAAGTGGACCCAGCAAATAATTCATTAGAGACTACATGGATGTTCTTCTCCCTTGCGAAGTCCAGAAGGCTGTAGAGCGTGCCTCGGTTAATTAGATTGCCAACAGGACTCATGGGGTTTGAAATTATAATACCACGAACTCTGAGACCACGTTTCCTCGCCTGATTGAATGCTCGATCTAGAGCAGTAATACTGACATTGAAGTTGTCAGCACTGCGACAAGGAACAGGTATTATTTCTACCCCAGTTCGCCACTTTACATCCCTATCAAAACTGCATATTGAGTTCAAAACTTCAGTTCTCTCACAGGATAGTTCATCTACCAAATAAAACTTCTGAAAAGAGACAGGGGATCAATAATTACCCAGGGGAATATGGTGTTGGAACAAGAAATGCATTCCCACTGTCTGCTAGGCAGAAGCTAAGTATCTCTATTGCAGGAGTTGCACCAGCCGTTAATACTATTTGTGAAGGATTAAAGGAAACTTCTTTTTCCATGACTTGAGACATAAATCCTGAAATAGCCTGCAGCATTACAGTACTTAATGAAGATAGAATAAATAAATTTAAGTTAAGAAAAGAAAAGAAAAAAAAAAGAATCATTTACCCAGAAGAAATCAACATTCATAATCCATGGGAGTGAAAGCATGGGGAGATTTGAGCTTTCGAATGCCAATTCAATTTAAATTGACTTAGATTTCAAATGTATAACCAGCATTGGAGAAATAGTATCCTCTTGAGATTAACATTAAATCAATACCAAAGGTTTCATCACCAGCAAGAAATGAGTAGAGACCCAAAAAGATAACTAGATTTAAAATTGTTCAATGTAAATGCAATTAGTGCTAGTAATCTATAAAACTCCAAACAATCAACAACAACATAAAATATAAAAAACTATACATGCATCATTTTACTGCTATTTAGTCATGACAGAGAACTCTTCAATCACATAGAATAACCATAAAATATCAATGGACTGTCAGAGAGATTTATATACAGCTAGCAAAAATATCATCTAAAATTGGACATTGATTTGAAATGAATGACAATTCTTTCACCACAAGATTATTTAAAACATAGAATACCTATAATAACCCTGGATAAAGGTGAATTTTATTTATTAACTCAACCTTGGCAAGAAACTGGATAAAGAACATGCTTTAAAGGTCAAAGGAGGTTACAGCAACAAAATTGCCAAGTCATAGTTATGTAATTCATTTATTTCAGCATATTATATGGCATAAATGAACCAAAGGAAGGACCTTAAATCTTTATCCATCATCATGCCTTTCAACTGCACTACGGAAACCATTCACTTTGAAAGATCTATGGTTCTTTTATTTTATTTTGTAAAAATTAAAAATGATGAAGAAACACCCAGAAATTTGAGGCAAAATTCAAGAACTGCGACTCCAAAGGGCAATCCCATTGCAGTTATGCTGAAGAATGAATTAACAAATATCGCCTGCCTGATTAAATCATTTATGATCAAAGCAATTGCATAACCAACACTAATTCGTTATCTTTTCAAAGAGGAATTAAGAAACTAAAAAAAAACGATGTCCTAAATTTAAGGAGGCAGGTTCAAATATCCAAACCATTTATTCTATTGACAAAAAACTTCTTTTTTTTTTCATGATAACTACACATTTTAATAAGCCAAAATATGTGCTCACATCAAGAAATCCACACTGACATCAGGACGTTGAAAAATTTGAGTATTGGAACACAAATTCAAAGGAAGATGATTCCATAGAAACTTATAAGCAGGCACAAGAAATTATTCAGAGCCGCTGGAATACCATGTTCCTTACTTGCATATTTAAAATCCTACACTTGAGTTCACTTAGTGGGGATTTGAGTACAGGCACAGGCTCCAGGAAGTATTGCAAAATGAGACAATCAGACACATGCATACACACAGAAAACTACTTAAACTTGCTGCAGTTGAAAGAATAAATGGATAAGTTACACGGTAACAATTACCACTTTCAACTCCATCAATCCATCAAAAGCGTGGTAAGTAGCAATGTTCAATTTCCCGCCATTTCCTCTTCCACCCACTATCGCATCTTCTGCATTTCGTGCAAGCCACTCCTTAACCAAGTCCAATGACAACTGCAGCAAACAAAATTCAAAGAAAACACTCAAAACCATCGATCAAATCACATGAAACCATCAATAATTCTAAAAATATAAGCTAAAAAAATTATTTTAAAAGTCCCAAAAAAAAAAAACAATCACCTTGTTTTCAGCCAAACCAAGCTGGATAACCCCATCCGGGTTGCCCACCTCATCATACGGGTCCTCCTCAACCCGCTTCAAACCAATATAATCCGGTGTCTCACCACTCTTCACGATTGAATTGACCCGACTCGACAAAGAAACAGGTCCACCTGCATTTCTCGGCGACGACAGTGACCGAGACAAAGACCGCGGCAACCCAGAAAGCTCCGTCAACTGTCCCGCCGAATTCGACGGTGAAGGGACCGGAGAACCCGATTTCGACGGCGGAGAAGAGGAACTGGGGTCGGCCGGGTCATTACGGAAGCGCTTGAAGTAGAGCTGGAGAAAGTAAAAGAGCGCGCAAGGAATCACAGAGCCTAAGAAGAGTCCTCCTCTCCCTTGAACCACTCCTTGTAACGGTACTATCACCCTCATGGCAGTTCCTCCACCGCCACTCCGAGTAGTAGAAGGCGCTTTGGCTTCCTCTTCCGTTCGGCCTCGTGTCATTACGAGAAGAGTGCAGTCATGAGGTCTCGCCGGAAAACTAAATTAAAAACAAAAAACGAAGAAGAAAAAAGAGGAGTGGATTTGATGGGTGAATGGGTCGCGGGAGAATACGAAAGGAGTGGTGGGTGAAATCTTTTCTTTCAAGTGTTTTTTTTTTAATTCTTTTTTTAATTTTAATATTTTGTGCGCCGTCTGTTCCTTGTTTGATGGAAATATTGTGATTTTGCTCAGATTTTTTTGGGAGGGAACGTGAGTTTACAGAAATGGGCTTGTTGTTATTATTATTTTTTGAATCAAAACTGTTTTTTCTTGACTAACCCAATATATGATGTGCTATTGTCAAACAATTTGGTTCGTTGGTTGCTACCTTTATCGACAATTTTGTTTTTTTAAGGCAAGTTTTGGAGATTCATGAATCTTCAATGAGTAGATAGATAAAACTCTTGCCAAATACAAAATAAAAGCGCTATCTAACTTCAATAATTGTCATTTTCGCGAGTGTATTCGATTAAAATTTGTTAATAGTTAATGACTTTATAGATTTTTAATAATTTTTATAAATTTTTTATAATTATGAAATATTTTTATAAATTTTTTTAGATTTTTATTTTAATGATTTTTATAGATATTTATAGACTTTTATTGAAATTTTTATTAATATTTATATACTTTCATAGATATTAATAGATTTTTTTAATAAAAGATTGATAAACTTTCATGGACATCAAATAATATAACATATATTTCATAAATATACATATAAATGTATAAATCATCCCAATTAGATAAATAGATAACTGAAATACTAATTTTTTTTAATACTTTGGTAACAACAAATATCTATTATTCATTATTATTAATACTTTCAATATCATTCTACATATCAACAACTGTAATAGTCCTTCATTCATTAGTATTCTCTTTTTTTAGTTCTTGAGTCATCTGAACAACATTCCTTACGAAGAAAGTTGTGTAATCCTATTATAATCACACATTCTATTATTAAAACACTAAATATAATAATTACAACTCTTTTTCCAAGAGAAGAAAAGTGTTTCCAGGTTACAAATAGTCATAAATACATAATTGGCAAAAGAGATGAAAGATTGAACAAAAAAGAAGAGTGAGCTTGGAGATCAAATTCAATTTATATTCTAAACTGAAAAACTGCCGAAACTTATCATGACTTGGGGGATCAACTTGTAGTTGATATTCTTGATGCAATAATTTTCTTTTTGGGTGGCTAATTTACAAGCAAGCTAAGAGCTTCTCAATAATTCTTAAAGCTTTTGTAACACTATACCAAATCCCTTTTTGGATATTAAAATAAAAATTAATTAGTAATTTATTTAAGAAAAACTTGAGATCTGATAGCATGGATCTGCTTTGCTAGATTGCAAATTGAGATGATATATATAGGATGGTATCTAATCTCACTACACATCTAAAGCACATGCTTTGAGTGCTCTCTCGTTAAAGCCTCATTAAATGAGCTTTTAGGATCTATCATTGTTTGCAAATCTGAATATAACTACAAATATAAGCAGATCTCCTTTTATGCTACCATAACAAACATAAGTACATAACAAGTTTGCCCTAACGTGTAGCCAAAAAGATAATCCGATTCTTCCTACTTCTTTTAACATAATAAAGCATATTGCAGTCTTTGTTGGCAAATAAAAAAAGGGCTTTTTGTAATTTGGCTGGATCGATGCAATATGATTAATTTACAACCATAGACATGGTTTTAATCTGACAATAATGGAGGTTTCTCTTCTTGCATTGCTAGGAATCTCTACAAGGAACAAACGGATGGAATCTGCCAATAATTGGACCTCAAAACTCAAAAGTCTTTGGCTTGAACTTGGCGACAAAGCTCCTAATTTGTCCCTTCCTCTGCCCACCACAATCACAAGATAGAAAAAAACCCAAGTCCAGCAAGGCGTCATGCATAGCAAGCCACTAAGAATATCCCCGAGGCTAGCTAGCTGCAATTGCAAGGCATCAAACTTTGGCACAATCGAGGCCCCCTTACCCCTGTTGCTCCCTCCTCTCCTAATACTAACCTTATATTTCTTCAATCTTCTTGCAGGATCGGTCCAAGCTCTCCCTTCAATATAGTCTTGTCACTTTTTGTACCCTTTTTGCGAGGACCATACCTTGGAAATCCACAAAAAAAATTAATAGTGATTCCAATTCAATCCAGCCACACGCTTCGCTTTATTTATTCTAGAACTTGAGGTCAACTGTAGGTACGTGAGAGATCCAATTACAGCAGAATACATTATATAAATACAGTCCCAGGGGATGGGGTTATCTTGTGCGGGTTCAACACTCCAACTCCATTGAATGAACTCAGTCAATTCTCTTGTTTAAGTAAACAATATTAAGGTTGTAAAACTTTGAAACTCAAAGGAATGAACATTAAGCTGCAAGCCTTCGTATAGACTGGGAATGAACATAGGATTCTCTGTAAGATCACAACAAAAAAAACTTGTTATGTGCAACAAGCCAAATTTGAAGCGTAGTGGTATGGTGTTTAAGTATGCATTGGCTACGTTTGAAACAAACAATGCTTTGCAATACATGTTGGTATGTGGATTGATGTAGATGTTTGAGGCTTGGAAGCAAAGTTGGAATTGCGTGTTTTATCGAAGAACAAGAACACCACGTTGTGGGTTCTGAATGTTGACATCCTTGATGAATCCCTGTTGGCTATATGTTTGGAGTAACTCCAGCTAAGCTACTATTCCTAGTCCATATCTTCTAGCTTAATTGATTTTGTCCTTGTTTTTTGAGAGTGAAATTATTGGATATACAATTCTTTCATAACCAAAGAGGCTGATATTTCTTCGGCCAAACTATAAAAGCTCCTCATCCATATAAAAAGGATATTGAGAATTAATTAATTAAAGGAATATTTTGAACTAGACCTTTTAAAAATAATATTAATTTTTTGATTGTTTGGGTCGATAAATATTAAGAAAATTTGAAGAAATAACCAAATTTAAGGGACTAAATTGGAAAATATTGATTCAAAATTTAATTTGATTATCTAACAAAAATCATGAGTCCATCTGCCCACTACTGTCTAACCCGTTGGCTAAACCATTGGCTTATATAGTCCTTATGGGCTGGACTATTGACTCATTGGTTAGATAGTAAAAAATTTTAGAATTTTGATTATTTTTCAATAGGTGTGGCTAGAGATGGCAATTGGTCAAGCCTGATCTGTTAGTTACAGTGCAGGCTGGACCAAAGCCTAAGCTAAAAGTGGGTTAGGCTCAGGCCGAGGTTTAAGGGTTGCAGGCATGACCTAGGACTCGCCTTTTAAACTGAATAAAAAATTTTAATTAGTTTGTATTCTAAAAAATACAAATAATACATGAATTGGGCCGGATCAAGGTCTGGCCTAAGGCCAGGCTCAGGCCTTTGGTTTTTGTTGTAAGGCTTGGCCTGATATTGTTTCGGTCTAATCAAGCCTGGCCCAAAGGCTTGGAAGGCCTAACCATAATAGGTGGTGGGCCTAGCTTACCCGACCTTTTGTCATTCCTAAGTCTGGATAATATGTGCACTAGGAACACATATACACCTGTCAAAAAGTTGGGATTGGAAGAAATTTTTCTGGAATTTTGGAAAAGGCTGCAGGACTGGGAGCACCACAACCAAGTCCTTTTTCAACATAGCCTCATAAATTTGGTTCTTTCACAAACCCCTATCAATATACAAGTATTTTTTAATTTGAACTATCAAATGTGCTTTGTTATAAAGAAATAAAAAGTTAAAACTCTTAAAGTAAAATAGGGAATTTTTGACAATTCAATTTTTTTTCCAAAAAAAAAAAAAAAAAAATTGAGATTACCATAACAACCTCAAATTTGCCTTTCTCGAGCAAACATAAAAATTAAAAGATTTATTTAATCATTCATAAGATCTCTTTAAAAGCTACGAAACGACACCAGGAAAAAAAAAAAAAAAATTAAAGGGTTTTTAACTTTAAGAAAAGCGCTTTTAGCCCATTGGTAAATCGAAACAAACACAATCTTAATTGATAATTAAATGTTAAGAAATCAATCCAACTAAAACCCTAAGTTGGTAGGATTGTAAATATGAGCTTATTTATAGTATTTTCTCTTAGTGATGTGAGCCTAAATATTAATTTCATCTCATATGTTAATTATATATAGATCATATCTCACAAACTTTTTTACGGATCTTATGAATAAGTTAAAAGATAATATATTTTTTTTTAATTAGCACTTTAAGAAAATTTTAATCGTGATTATTTGGTTAATGTAACATTAATATCATGTTAATAAATTATTTCATTTAAAAGCTAAACTGATTGGTTTAAACCTAACTATAATATATAATCTTTACATAATAGAATTTGAGATCAAATATTGAAAAATAAAAAATTGTGGAGAGGAGAGAGTCAATTACCTGCTCTGGTTTCGGCATATAATTAAGAGGGCTAATGGTTAAGAGAGGGAAAGGAATCCCATGTAAATCCTGAGACAGCAATGAATGAATTCCAGAACACACAGATATTGACTAGTACTGGAAAATAATTGACAACATTTATAAGTTTCTGGACCATCTGCTCTCTCTGCTCCATAATTTGAAGGCATAGTTGAAAATTGAAATCTTCAGCTACCCACATATTTCACTTCATCAAAGTGACAATCTAAACCAGGTAATTCTCCCCATTCAGTTATTACAAAATCTATGAGACTTATTAGGTTCAATTTGTCTTTCATATTTTCTTCCCCAAGAGCTACAGAACTGTTGCTTGATAGTTGAAAGAATCGATTGACCATAAATGGGAGAGATGAGATTGAGCAACAATCCCAGCTTTTTCTCTGGTCCTCAAAATTGAAAAAGAAATTTACTCTGAGATTCTGTAGTGCAATCCTGAGCACGAAGGAGGAGTTTTTGTGATTTCAGTATCTGCAACTCTTTCTTGTACTTAACTTCAGACCTCTTTTATTATTCTTGCTACTAGCAATTTAGTAGGTTTAATCATTTAATTCATAGAGGAATGCATCAAATTTTTTTATTTATTAAAATGAGTTTTTATGGATAGGAAATTGTATACCAAATTATTAATTTTTTTTGACATTTTCTCTTGGTCTTATTTGAATTTGCTGAACACCGGCCCCTCTCCACCCTTTTTCTACCCGATAAAGGAATGAAACCGTTAATGGCAAATTTGCAATATTCTGAAAATAACAAGGGTAAACCCAACACCCGCCGAAATTTCAGACGACTCGACAGTATCTGGCACCCCTAAACGAGAAACGGCTCCAACCCCGATAACTCTGCCCCTCTCTTCGAAGACAAAACCTACTCTCCTAAATTTCCCCTCCAATTTACCTTACTGCCCTCCTTCTATTTAAATTTCGGATCATAGTCAAAGATTGGTATATGTTTCGATTTTTCTAAGAACATTATGATGAAATCCAACTGAATTTTGACTTATAAAACCTTAACAAAATTACATTCAAGCTTTTTTAAATCCCAAAAATAGTTATTTGAGATTGAAGTTAATAGTTTCTTGATGCTGAAGATGGCACGCCTTGCCCAACCTTTAAAACGCAGGGGCATTTATGTCTTGAAAAATTTGAATTATATTAATTTAATATTTTTCCGGACCCATTAATTCAAACGAGTAGATCGTTACAAATCTGGGCGCTCATAAAACAA
Source organism: Bursera cuneata (assembly GCA_026212285.1). NCBI lineage: Eukaryota > Viridiplantae > Streptophyta > Magnoliopsida > Sapindales > Burseraceae > Bursera > Bursera cuneata. The sequence goes on along the minus strand of JANLJB010001590.1, from coordinate 23,077 downwards.
AAACAAGGAAACAGAAGTTCAAAAGCGTGTCATGCTCATGCATCAAGGTACTTGTACCTCACTCTGAAAAATGTTGTACCATTGCGTTTCGTTTTTTGTTTCGGGAAAGTAATAAAAACACTTTTCATTTCCTTTGCAGCTACTACGTTGAAGCTCAACGAAATCCGCCCCTGCTAGTGCTACTAAACTCAGCTTGCCACTAATTCTTTTGGATTTTTAGGGTTTTAACCAATCAGATTTCATTTTCACATTGAGATATATACACATTCATGTATATATAGAACTACAGAGAGAGAGATGGAAGAAGAAATGGAGGTGGAGTTACCGGTATTTGAAGCGCGTGAGATTGATCTCGATTACGAGTTCGATGCGGCTCGGTTCTTCGACTTCTGTCGCGAAGAGTCTCTCCTGGAGGCTCGTGAAGCGGAGCTCTGGTTCGAGAAGGCGCCGAGTTATCCACCTTCTCGTCAGTCTCTCTTAAGCTCTAAAACCCTAACATTTTCATTTTTGCTTGTTTTCTGTTTTTATTTTAGTGGTAGTGAATGAGAAATCTCTGGGTGTGTTTGGTTAAATTTTTATTTTATGTTTCAGCATTTGTTGCAAAGTTAGTATTAAGAGAGGACATTGTCCTGGAAAATGTGAATACATCGCCAAAATCGAAAGTTGATACTTCGCTTGATAACGACTCTGATAATGGCGTGGGCCCTGAAGTTTCCACGATAGAAATGGATGATAAAGGTATAATTTCTTAACTAGCTACTTTTATTTCTATGCTTTCACACATTTACTAGATTCTTTGAGGAAAAGAGAATGCAAAAAGATTCTTTGTAGTTTGGCCCTTATTTATGTATTTTTAATTTAGAGCCTGAAATGCTTGAAAGTTGGATATATGGAAGAGAGTTTTCTTTGTAAGTTACTTAAGAGTTATAGGATTATTCTGTAGGTAGCTTACATGAAATAGACACATCTTAGCAGAAGGGGGAGATCAAAGACAATTTTCATCGAGTATTCATTTTAATACTAAAGTTTTGGAATTGTGTGTATGATAGTACCATGTTTCGGATTATTCCAGATTGTGCAGGAATGAGTAAAGGGATCTTCAACAACTTACAAAGTGGTAATCTACTAAAGGTTCCAAATCAACAATTAAACTTAACTACAGGTGATTATTTGTTACCTCGATAATGGATGCTTGCACATTGATGGCATTTGCCCATGGTTTTATTATTTAATATCAAGCTAGATTTGGAAAATTAAAAGTGCTTTTTCTTTAAATATATATATTTTCTAAATTCGTCTACTGTTGCTTTCTGTCAAGTTTTACTCGGTGTGTTTCTTCTGCATAATGTAGTGTGTGCTTTGTCTTCTTTCCATCTACTTGAATAGTTTTGCAACTTGCTAACTGATGACTTTGAATGATACCTTTTTCTTTCATCCCCAGGACTGAAATTTTATGATCACATATCCAGTGATAAAGTAAAAGCTAAAGCCAAATCAACCAAGGCATTTGTTCCTAGGAGCTCGACTTTGCTGAAACCAACAAGAAGTCAGTTGGCCAAGCAAAATCGGCCTGCTCAAGTTGGTAATTCTAGGTGATTATTGTAATTTCTTTGTTTTTTATCTTGGTACCCTGTTATATTTATTTATTTCTCAAAGAGATGCCAATAATTCATATTGACATATGACATATCTGAGAACTGACATTTCTCCTCTTTTCAATATTTGTTTTTTCTTTACAATTCATTGAAGCTTAAAGACTCCTTTATATTTAGTTGGAGCCCTTTTTCTGGGACAAATTCTTAATCTCTGAGAATGAGTAGTAGTCGCTCATTTACCTAATTAATCTCCAGAACGTCTGTATACCATTTTGATTTTTGGTTGCTATTACCCTTTTTTATTAGATATCAAATGCCACTGGTTGGTGAAAGGAGCTTATGCAATTCTACTGTGGTTGAAAGTCAAGCGCCCAAGAGGCAGAAACTAGAGGGAGGCCACTTGCGTAAGGTATGCAAAGTATGCTATGCGCTGAGAGACCCAACAAAACTAATCTTTTGATAGGCTCAGTTGTTAATTCTTGCTTGAGGGGCTATATGTCTAGAAATTTTGGGCAAGGTCCTGATTTTGGGCTTATTGTTATGAACTTGTTTTGTTGTTGAAGGTCATTGGTAAGGACCTAAGCTTATCATTTTTTCTGCATAACAGGTTGCTGATGAAAAGCAGCAAACAAATCTGGTCCACAAAGCACCTAAAAAGGTATGTTATCTCTCCTGCTTGATGATTGAATTGCGCCTTGTATTGTTTTTTAATATTTCCAATGCATGTATAATTTGATTAATTCCCATGTCTCACATTTCATCAATCTAATAAAAATAATTCTTGCGCAAGACTTATTGGCTAAATTTATAGTTGCTAATGCTGAATAATTTAAAAATCATACCAAAAACACAGAAGTTAGACTTTATCAATGAAATTTTGAGGTAAAAAATACCCTTGCTACTGTGGTTCCATCAAATACAAGTGGATACACTCAAGATGCTATGTTTGCCAATAATATCTGTATGGCTTTGCAGGATGGAACTGCTGACAAAAATTATGTTCAGGGGAGGCTGAGACTTACTGTTCCAAGAGAGCCTGACCTTGAAACAGCTCATAGGGCACAAAGGATAAGGTTTGTTTTTGCTATTCTTACAATCAGCATAAACAAGGTTCTGTCTAAAAGGCTGCTGGGCTCACAATTCATCTATATTTCAGGCCTAAGAATATTGGAGAACAAGAAAATGTTACAGCTGTCGGACATAGATTCAAAGCACGTCCATTGAACAGAAAAGTAGTTGTACCTAAAATTTTTAGATATAAGATTTGTAAATTGCTTTTTGCTTTGCTTTAATATCTAATGTTTTGTAGATTCTCGAGGCTCCTACCTTGCCACTCCCAAAGAAGAGTACACCAAAGCTGCCAGAATTTCATGTGAGTGCTGGGCACTTGTTTTTCTCTTAGATTAACACTTCTATGACCTATCGAAATTGAAGAAGAAAGAACATTGACTTATGTGATACAACTCCCTTTTATACCATTTGCTGCTCTGATTTTTGTCACATTGCTTTCAGGAATTTCGCTTGAAGACATTGGAGAGGGCTATGCAGCACACTACACCTGTTTCATATTCCTCAATTCATTGCACTGCGTCTGATAAGGTAGTCCATCATAATTACTGGATAAATACCATTTTTATCTCCTGATGATATTTGAGTAAGAACATCATTTTTAATCATCGGACCAAACCATGTTCCCAAGCTATATAAATTTACAATTTTCAACTGTGCCAGAAATGTAAATCATTAGCATTTTTATCTTACTTTCACTTTGGCAACTTCTCTGTGTACCCACATCTGGAAAACTGAACTACCACTTTGCAGGAGTTGGAAAAACCTAGTACTGTTTCAGTTGCCGGGAATGGAAATAGGGACTTTGGGAGGTAAGAGTTTGTGAATTTCTTTTTGTATTAACATCAATAGGACTACAAGACAATGCTCATTCACAGTAAAAGACTTATTTATCGATACAAAAGTGTTTACCATTGGAACTTGTTTCTACTTTGCCTAGACCAAGTAGCACGAATGCTCCAAAGAAGGATGGTCATGATATAATGCACAACTTTAAAGCTCATCCCCTTAACAAGAAGGTAATACATTTTTACTACAATATACTTCTTGAAATGTCATAATAGCAAATTATTAAAGATCTATGTGCTGTCCAAATGCAGATATTTTCAAGTAAAGGTGACATGGGTGTTTTTCGGAATAATAAAAGGGAAAACACAATTCCAATGGTAGGTTCATGAATGCTTATCTAATATCCTTTTTGCTGTATATTTTGAGATGCTTTTCAGCAGAATAATGTGAGATGATATCTTTTTAAACTCTTATACAGGAATTTAATTTCGGAAGAGAAAAGAGGATTCAGCCTAACCCACCAATAGATCTTTTCAGCAAGGTAAAGTTCATTATAAATATGTTGAATTGTTTTTAGCCCCATTGAGTAGCCTCTTCCCATCTTTCAGATTCTAAAGAATCTATCAAATGATATATCACAGTTGCGTTACTGTCATCATTTCTGCTTGTTTTAATATATTATCCTAACAATATCTTTTGTCAAATTGTAGCTGTCCCTGAAATCAGAGCTTCAGCCAAATAATGGATCTCAGTTGAAATTGCCTCGACCTACCTTCCTTTCTATAAAGGTTCTCATTGCTTTTAACTTGATAATTATTAAATGTATCATATATCAATATTCACTTTGCTTAGTATGATATTGAGTTATTTGTTACTTTGTTTTGGTGTAAGGGCTCAAAAGAAAATAGATTGAATTCTCTCCAGCCAGAACATGAGGTAAGATTGGCATGTCCATGAATAACTAGTCAAACTTTGTATGTGCTTTATGTTAGTTTTTATTATTTTTTCTTGTCAGCATTCTTATATTTTTAATTTGCTCCCATGGATGCACGAAATTCTTGCGTTATTTTAGATGACACATTTGGTGAAAGAAAGACCATCTATGTTTGGTGGTAAGCAAAACCAATGCTGGAATGATGGGTGTTTCAATGAAGTTGGTACCCACTTGAACGCAAGGAGGTATGCCCACTGATCGTGGGTCAATCAATCTCTACTTTTTACTAAGTTCCTTGTGTTTTGACATCTGATTTAATAGCACTTAGTTTGCAACAGGAGTTTGGGCATCCGCTGAGTGTAAGACGGGCAAAGTTCTTGAGCAGGTTTTCTGAATCGGCATCTCACTTTGAAGTTAATACTTGCAAAATGCTCATGAAAAGACATCTGGGTTCTTGCTGTACATGAATGAAAACCATGGAAATGCACAGTTCTAGACTTCACAAAACTTTTTACCCTTAGAAGCCTAAAGCCACTGATCTAACAGATTTATGTTACACCAACTTCTGTAGTCCCGTACAATCTGAAGGTTTCAGTCCATAACCAATAAAGTCTTCAAGAGGCCTAATGTTGTACAGCTGTCAAGGCCTCCTCACTCATATAGTCGTCCAATCTCTTTTGTAGAATTAACGATTGTAACAGCAATCATTTAAGAAATATATACATCGTTTTAAATGTTTCTTCTAACTTCATCTATGCTGAATTGGTACAGCCTTTCGCTATTCATAATTTCCTTTCAGAATGATCTTTGCTACTATTTGGTTCACTGATAAGATGCTACGATCGATCTTAGTCAACTATCCAGATGACTGTTGCTCCTTTAATACTCGAAAGTAACAAACCAATGACTACAGATATGTGTACATTGCAATTGATGTAACACATATCAGTTGTTAAATTTATATAAAACTTGTAAACAACTATAAAAAACTTATAAAGAGATTTAAATTTTTTATAAATGGTTATTTACAAATAATTTTTACAAGTTTTTTTTTTAATAATTATTTACAATTTTTGTTTGAATTTTATAATTGATGTATAATTATATTAATTGTAATTTAACAAAATCTACATATATGTTACACAATAATCTTGTGAGTTTGTGATAATTTGTAAAAGGTTTTGCGTGATAGCAAATTTGATCACAAAGCAACAAAAATCGTTTTTTAGTAGTTCACATAAGGTGGGTTTATTGTGGTAATAATAAAATGCATAAAACTGGGTCAAAGTTAAACGCGTTGTTAGGGATAGATTTTCGACCATTTGGCACCAATTCATCTTAACATGTGTAATTAACTTTTATGTTGTCTAAACCTTATTTACCCAATTATTATTTACTCGCGTGATGACCATATTTCATTTGTTGAAATTGGTGGCGAAAAGCTCTGTATAAACCGAGGTTTTGTAATAGTTGTACATAACCTTTCGAACTAACAAAATTATAGTCCAGTGCTTCCACTCTATTCTATGTTATTCTCTTAATTTACCGTAGAAATTTACTTTAATTCATATTACGTTATATCTCAACACAATTTGCGGGTAGATGATAGCTGCTATGTACATAAAATGTGAAAGGAGAATGCAACTGGAGACATAGCGAACCATGTAATGAAATTATACTCATTTCTGAAGCAAATAAAATCACTTCCCCTGTACCCATTTTACTTGCATATCATTACTTGCTTTGATTTATAATAAAAATATTCTTCGAAATGACATAAAACCTTTATAACTCAATTACATGCGGGTATTAATGCAGTCCTATGCTATTCATGGAGAGAACATTTGCATTTTGCTACAAGATTCTACCCTTGAGCCAAGCAATACGCAGAGGTGAGGTGACCCTAGTAGATTATTTAATTATCTAGGGCAGAATGTACTGAGTAGCCTGCATTCTCTCCATGAAAATCCTTGTCTGATGAATTATGCCTGGTTAGAGCTTGCTTCGTCCAACGCCTTATATCGTAGGCTCTTTTGAAGGGTTTCTTATCTTTGACAGGTCTTCTCTTTGTAATGGCAATGGCAAGATCGTTGGGGAATAATGTGTACCAGACAAAGGCATGGAGAAGGGTCGACACAAATAAGACACACACCATCGTTGATGACATGAAGGAAAGACTAAGTGCAAGGCCCTTGCTTAGAAAACAAGGCACCTGCTCTGCATACTTGATTGTTGCCACTGATGCAGTTGTCATAGGGAAGGTGTAAGACCACCATGCCACTGAGAACCTGTAAAATTATGAGTAATCAATGGTTAGCCTTATAATTAAACAAAATTATAAAATTCTGTAACTCAACTAATTGTTGAAATAGATTTTTCGGGCATGATGAAAGACAAATGTTATGTAATTAAACTGAAGTGGGCAAACTAGTATTCCAATTGAAGAGTACTTTGAATTGCCACAAATTGATCAATGATTTTCTTACCTGAAGCCAGTGAAGAAGTTGATCCGCACAACCAATGAGACATAGAGAAACAATGCAATGAAGAAGCAATTCCTTGACAATCCATCGAATTCACCGTATATGTTTTCCCATGCAATACTTGCTGCGGATGGGGCTGCAATGAACATGGAGTACACAGGGTGTAACTCTTTAGGCAATGCTTCACTTGTTGGCAATCTTTGATATAGTGTCACGAATAACACAAGATAATGTGCAAAACCAACTGCCCAGAAGAACTTTCCAGCTTCTTTCCACCCCACCTTAGCAGCTAAAATTGCCCCGACAAAGTTTCCAACCACGGAGAGATGGGAAGATGGATTGGCTACCTTACAGAGACGCCTCTTACCCCCAGAAAGCCACTGGCCATATATCTTGAGCTCAAGGAAGAAATAGGGTGCCATGAAGGCGCACCAAATGGCAGGGTGCAGGGTTCCAGGTGCTAGCATAGGTGGTATACCAATGGCTAAGAACATGCACACAACCCAGGGAGCAAAGAAGAAATTGACACGGACAGGATGGAAGTATTCTCTTTTGACAGCTTCGAAGTAGAATATGCACTTGAGTACATAGGTGAAAAAGACTGATACAAGGACTGCTAGCGCTAATAGCCAGAGTGCAAGGTTGATGTAAAGAGGAATGTGGAGAAATTTGGTAGCTGGGCTTGTTGCAAGGGCACGCCATAGGACAGCTTGGCTGCTGAGACCAAGGCATATACCAAAGCAACCGATTGGAAATCGAAGAAGAAAGGGCCATTTCTCATCTTTCGGCAGAAGAATGTCCTCAGAGTCCTGCACAGATTACAGGAGCACGAAGATGTAAATTTTAGACCCTTTCGACCGTGAAAATAATTAATGTACATTAGCAGAGTTCTGGGCCATATAAAAATTGGCGCCACCAAGTTTCTGAAGCTCTAAATATTAACTTGTTCAAATACGATGACAGTTTTATGTTTAATTGTCAGATCAACGAGATAAATCAAATTTCTCCAACAGATCATTATCTTAATTGCTGTCATATATAATAAGCAAATGAAAAGGCAGAAAGAAATGATTTCAGACAATGGAGAACAATCAAAGTCTTGTTATAAATGTTGGGAGTCACATCTCACATTTTTAGTAAATGAGATCCTAGACTATAATAAGTTTTAAATTCCTTCAATTAAATAGATGCATTTGGATAAAAAATAGTTATATAAGAGTTATGCGTGATCTACATGGTTGCGGTTCAGTGGTTACAATTGTCGTCCCTTTAGTGCCTAAGAGTACAATTAAGAACAGCTCTGAACTATTTTATTAGATTGAACCGGCTCATGCCATGAATTCTAATACACTAACAAGAAGGCACAGTAGAGTGCAACAGAGCATGCAAGCATTAATTAATTACTATTTTACCTTGACTTGGTCTAGTTCAGGTCCTCTGAGAGCAGCAAAGTATCTTCCAACAGGAACATTGCTATTAACAGGCTCATCAAGTCTGCCAGAGCCATCAATTTTTTGAGGCTCCATTTCTCTCTCCTTCCTTGTAGGCAACAAAGAATTCTGCTTACTGAGAGTTGATTTGGTCTTGAACATACTGAAGTCTCCTTTTCTTGCTTCTCCACCGAAACTATTAGCCGAATCAAAACCTCCAAAACTGCGTCCACTCCTCGGAAGAACCCTTAATCTTTCATCTTTATTCCTAGACTCTCTATTGAGCACAGAAAAACCTGTCTCCAGGGACACCTGCCTGCTAAAACGTCTATGGCCAGGTCTTTTTGACTCCCTAGCTGATCGAATATTGGGCTTATTCAAACCCTTTCTGGTCACTTTGTCTGCCATTCTGAGTGTTTCTTCTTCTTCTTCTTGTTCCTCCTCTTCTGGTACAACTTCATGAACATCCATAAAATGAGTCTTAAGGGAATTTGAAGAAGTTGCTTGTGTAGCCATTTTGCTTCTTGATTTTGAAACTTTAACAAAACAATCTCCTAGGTTTTTTGGGTTCTTATTATTATTATTATTATTAGTTGCATGTTTTGTGTTTCAACTCAAGTGTAGGAGGCTTCACAAGAAGTTTAAGAAAGCATAGCTTTTTTGGGTTGTTGGTTGCATGGTAAGATGAAATGGAAGCCAATACTTTAATTAGAAAAAAAGTGAAACTTTGGAGGGATTTCTCGTGAGGCAAAAATCATATTTTTGTGGCTTGCACCTCACTTTCATCCCTTCTATTATTATTATAAAAATAATTTACGAAAATAATCAAATTTAATTATATTTTAAAATTTATTTAAAAATTCTTTTTATTTTTTATTACTTAACTAATTGATTAGTTAATTAACATTTTATATGTGAGTTATCACAAATTAATACATAAAAACGAATTGATAGATGTATATTTATGAACGTTTATCAACTCGTTAAAAGGATATTTTAATTCTTTTAACTATTTTTTATTAGATAATTTAAAAAAAATGTTAGATATATATTGAATAAACTTATTATTATTATTATTGTTATTTAAATTTTTGATATTATTTTCATGTTTATAACCCAACTTTGAAGAAGAAGTGAAAACCGTGTCATACGATGAGAAAGTGAGACTGAGAGCTTCCAAGTTTGACACTTCACGGGCTTGGCCACATAGAAAGTAGTAAAAAACAAGTGAAAAAATATAAATAAATAAATAATTCTTATCCTAAAATTAAGTTAATTACTTTAACGAAAGAAAAAACAGATTTATTGTCTCAACTAGAACTCACCAAGTTCTAATACATATGAACCAAAGAAAGTCCCTTGTTTATCTAAGGGTGGATTTGGGAATGCATATAAGCTTCTGCTTCTAAACGATAAAAAGTCAAAATTATCCTTGTAGAAAGTTTTAAAATATAAATTTTATTTATTTATTATTTTGCATATATTTATTTACTATGCTTTTATGAATTTTTAAATTATTTTATTAAAAATATATATTATAATTATAAATTTATTTTATTTTACATGTATTTATTTAATATGTTTTTATGAATTTTTAAATTATTCAATAGATATATGTCTATTGTGAAATTATAATATTAATTTTAAATTATTAATTTTTGTATTAAATTAAATTAAAAAATAATTTAAACTCTGATTGACTATATAATTTACATATTCTTCCTTTAATCAAGTTTTTAGAATATTATATATGTTATTATTTATATAAAATTATATATTATTTGTATAAAATTATTAAAAATAATTAAAAAAAATTGATTATAAAATATTAATAATTAAATATTATAAAAATATAATACACATGTCTATTTAGGATTTACATATAATAAAAACAATTTTAAAAAATTATTTATTAAATACTTAAATTTAATTTATAAATTGCTTATTATTTATGCAACAAAAGCAATTCCAAACTGGCCTTCCTCCACTCGAAAGGGCTGTGCCTTCTACTCAGACAAGAGATGACGGCAATGATGCTTGGAAAGGGCGCAGTTCTTGCACCTGGCGTTAGTGCCGTGCTGCTACAGTGTCTTAAAGTTGGAGCTATAGTGGTGAGCTTAACCAAGGGATCTAATTGGAAGAAGGAAGTCATTTGTGGATTGATTCCAACCGTTTGCCAGAAGACAAGAGATTCGCCGTATGGCTTGGACGAGGAACTTCTTTCTCTCATTCTCAGCGGACGGAACAAGGTAAAAGTGGGCTTTCACGCCAATTCCTAAGACTAAATAACCATGAGTTTACTTCTGTTTTTAGTGTCCGGTGGTGGACTGTACTCTCGTTTTCCTGGTCATACATAATATATATTATTATGAAACTAAAAATATTAAAAATGTATCTAATTTTACTATTTAAAAAATAAATAATTTTCATATATCACTTTTACTTTTATAAATGATAATGTTAAACTGTTTTATTCTTTTTAGTTTCTATCGAAGAAAGTTATAATATATGGATTTGGCTACAATACATCTAACGTAATATTACATCAATTTTCATATAAAAGTTGTAAGTGATGATATAAAAATTGTAATGACATATATAAAACTTGTAAACGATTATAAAAATTTGTAATAAACATATAAAACTTTCCAAACAACAATCCATATAAAAGTTGTATAAAGTTATTTACAAATTTTTGTGCTTGTTTACAAGTTTTATATATAAATTTATAACTTTTATATCAAAACATGAAACATTGTAACGTTACATCCGATGTAGGGTAGAGTGACCCCTAACATATAGATTTTTAATCCATAATGGTGTTAGCCCAACATATACAAGGATCAAGATTCTTTCCCTTTCAATTTAGCAAATCTTAAAATATGATCGGTGGTTAATAAAATATTATATTAAAAAGAGGAGACAATATAATAATTTTTAATCAATTAAGGCGTAAATATAGAGAGTAATAATATATTTATTCCTTATATAAATTACATAAAGAAGGGATATTACCTAAGGTTTGTACAAGAATGTAAATGCACATTATAAACTAAATAAAGAAAACATTTTCAAGTTTTAATACATTTGATATGGTTTCTTTCGGTGTCAAAAATGCACCATATACATTCTAATGACAAGTTCATTTTGATACTATGATATTGATAATATGATCGTTCCTGTAAACTGGCAAAATCTCGCTACAGCTACCCGCCTGGCAGGCTACTGCTGCATATAATCTAATCGAAAGAACACATCAAGTAATCAAAACTTTGAACCGGTCACACAAAAAAGCCGACACGGAGAGGTCCAGAAAAATCAATAAACTATTCCTCCTTTTCGTTATTTAAATTGTATCAAACACCTCGGGAGCTATGTTGCAGCATTTGGCCATGCCGACCCCAGCCGGACGAATGCAACCATATATGCGATAATGACAAGAGATTAACTTTTCATTCAGAACTCTATAAATAGGCAGCATTCAGTTCTTTTTGTCACAAGCACTACTAGTCCCTCAACAAACAGCATCACAAGAGAGTCAGTTGATAACAGAGATCGGCTATTCAAGTGCTAACTCATCAGTGATCCGAGAAATGGCCTCTTCCAAGTTGTTCATCGTTCTTGCCATTGTAGCCACCTTTGTTCCTTCAATTTTGGCAATCGATTACGTGGTTGGAGATGGCGAAGGTTGGAAACTTGGTTTTGATTACAAAGATTGGGCTGCGGGAAAGGAGTTTCACGTTGGTGACAACCTTAGTAAGTTATCTCTTATATTGTGTTTATGATGTAAACCGATTCACTGTTTCTAATTATATTTGTGATTGATGATTGGGTGTTGGTGCAGTTTTTACCTACAAAAAGGATGCACACAATGTCATCGGAATAGCTGATAAAGATTCCTTCGACCAGTGTGCGATACCGAATGATGCTAAGCTCTTTACTTCTGGAAATGATACGATTCCACTTAAAAAAACAGGAAAGAAGTGGTACATTTGTGGATTTCCCAGCCATTGCGACGGTGGACAGAAGCTTGCCATCACCGTGTTGGCTCAAGGACCTGCCGGTTCACCTTCTCCTTCTGGTAACTCACCACCAGCATCTGCAGCTACAGGAAGGACTGCGTCTGTGTACTATGGACTGATGGCGGTCATGGTTGCCTTTGTTGGAATCGTCATGGTTTAATGTTGAACGAACTTTTTTATTCTTTTGATATTTATTTTTATCACACTTCCCAGTTGGTGCTTGTATTGTTTCGGATTTGCGAGTATTGGTTTGTATAACTTTCGGTTGAATTTACTTGAATAATTTTTTGAATTATATTAATTTCTCTTGAGCATCTATATTAGCCTTCGGGCACTTGATTAATTATTAATTTAGTTCTATAATTAATCTGACAATTGTTCAACTGGGATAGATGACGCGCATGCATATCCTGGCATGGCATTTGTACGCTCATTTCAAGGTTTTCCATTTTCGAAATGTTAACAATATTAGCAATTTGGAGATGATTGGGACTGATAGTGAAAATTAATCAGGAAAAGAATGAACAATAATGTTTGGAAGACAAGGTAAGATTCCTAGAACTTGACGGCTGACAGCTGTCTCTGACTTGGTTGCTGATCCAAATCGGCTTGGATTCAACCTCTAATTGGAGTATTTACCAACCAATTCTAACATGCATAAACCACTATTAAAACATTTCAAAAATATCAACACAAGATAGCCCTCAACTTCCTTAAACGTTACAACGAATTCTTCTTCAATTTTCAACTCATTCAACACAAGAACATTAAGGATTAATAACAAGAAAACTTACAAAGATAAATGTCAATATTGCCTTCAAGCATAAAGGATTGCTCCACCAACTTGAAGCTCCAAGCATAAAAGACAAGTCTACCAACTTGGAGGTTCCACCACCAATCCGTTGGCAAGGAATGGATAAAGGAAGAAAAAGAGAGGTTTTCTCTCAACAACACAAAGTGTTAAACTTTTTCTATTTCATTGTTGAGGGCTATCTTGTGTTGATATTTTTGAAGTGTTTTAATGATGATTTATACATATTAGAATTGGTTGGTAAACACTTCAATTAGAGGTTGAATCCAAGCCGATTTGGATCAGTTGCCCTTTGGTCAAGGGAATAACTAGCCTGGAAATCTATAAATGCTCTTCTCTTGATCAAGCAAAAGATTGAGGGAGACTAAGAACGAGCCAAGCATCTATGAATGGTTAATCAGGTACATCGATCATCACATGCTGAGAGTGCTCAACTGCTCATGAGTAATGAGATAACAGTCATTTTGCTGCTCTTACATTACATTACATAATTCAAGAATTGCAAAATATCCCATTCCTGAAATTCCACTTTTGCATTATTTTATTTACTGCTGGGATATAAGATAATTAACCACTAATTCTGCGGTCTAATAGCCCTGCTTGATAATAACATCAAAAAGGGTCCTCCATATGCTGCCTGGCAACGTTGAAAAGCGTACAGATATCCCAATGTTTCAACTTTGATATTCTCAGCCAGTCATTATAAAGACAAAGTCAACACTTCCCGCCGCGTAATTGCTTTTCACTGTGTCTCATTAAATTAAATAATTTGTCCACTGCTTGGGAAAGTCTATAAAAGCAAACTACTGTAGCTTACTAAAATGTTTAATTATGAGGGCCTCTTTTGAGAACGTTACTTTGCAAATTTCCCATTAATGGTTATCATTGCAGTTGTTCTACCAGCTTTGGAGAGGACAAACGGTTGGAGTACATAGGAAGAATGATCAACTTTAGTAAATTTAGTTATGTGATACAGAATTGTGTCCAGGTTTTATTGACTTGAAAACTGGCTTATCCTATGCTGGCGCTTTACTGATCTAAACTGAAATTGATGAATTCCGATTGACAAATCACTTCTTGATGTAAAGGGGTGGATTCCAACACATGAAGTTGTTGAGGTGTGAAGTTTGCTTCGTTTATGGCCGACTCTCATCGGGTGAAAAAGTCACAAAGCTAATGGGATCGGTTCTTAGTTAGGCAGCATTTCATTTGATACGAAGTTGGCAGTCCTGGATTGTTTTTTGGTTGCGGTTTCAGACGGTGGAACAGCCTATAAATAGAGCCTTGCATTCCTCATTTGTAACTCAACCGAATTCTAGTAATGAAATTATCTACATAGCTAAATAACAATTTTACTTCGTATGTGTTTAGTCATTTCTTGTGATGATGATGATTGGAGTGGCATCATTTGCATTTCGGATGTATTTAGAAATGTATTGACTTGCTCAACGAGTCAATAGCAACCCAACATAACATATGTGAAATTCAAGATAATCTAATGTCACTGAACCAACCATTTGTCAATTCCTATGGTGCCCATAAGGTGGATGTCTTTGTTACACGGAACCGGTATAATCAAAGGAATCCCAAGTAACGAGATTTTATTACAAACTTGTGAGAAGTTTGGTATAAACTCATGGGCACAGTACATAAAATCAATTAAATTCAAATTAATTCGAGATTAGTTTAAGAATAAGTAAATTGAACTCATTTTTTTCTGTTGAGTTTTTATGAATCCCCTTACCATGTAATCTAAGTCGTCAACTTAATCTCAACGGAAATTTACTTAGATTTTATGTTTTAATATTAAAGTTTTTCACCAAAACTCATATACAATTAATTAAAAAAAAATCAGAAGAAAAGGGGAGAATATTTTAATGCATCTTGCTTATAGAAGATCCAACATTTTGAAAGCTAAGCGCTACACTATTTACGTTAACTCATTTTCTAATGAGTCGCTTTGAGGCAACGCCAAGTTGTTCCAAGTGACGAATAATTGAAGATGACCCTTGAAAATTACATTACAAAATTACAAACCCCCTATAATTCCTGGCTTCATGGGAAGTTCTTGGGAGTTCAATAATTGTAATTAATAAAGAGGTCCAGTCCATGAAGTAATTGAATTTTGGGCTAGACGTTAAAAAACTTACATCAGCGTCTCTATCTGTGAGAAAATGACTCAAATTCATTCAGGAACTAGTATGCAAATATTTGATGCAGTTTTTTAAATATGGAGGAGCCCACATAAGTGATGATTGAGATGTGATCAGACTTATTACCACAAGAGGAAGGAAATGGGACGGTTTGGCACCGGCTAGCGCAATGATGGTAGAACCCAGAATCAATCTCCAAAATTTTTTAGTGCAGAAATTTATGCAGCCATGTGAGCCAGCCGAGGCAGAGTCAATTCTGAGAGATTTGTACTCTTTCTGAGCTTGACACAGAATAAAAAGCTAAACCTTTGCCTCAAGTTGACGATGTTTATCTTAGTTGAACCCTAAAAAGTTGAATATAATGCGACCATAAGTTTTATCTTATCAGACGACTAACACTGCGTTTAAGCTTGGTTGGTTGAGAGGGAAATTTCAACGAACACCAAAAACTTAAAAGCAAATGCCTGTCTCTCTGTCCCTCTCTTGATGCAAACTGCACATAAAAATATCCCCTTATTCATACCAAATGCTCAGCTTCTGCAAGGCAAACAGCGTGCTTATTATGACTGACAGCAAGGATACTACAACTAAAATGGGATTTTCCAGCTGAAAAACAGATTTTCAAATGTCCATTTCAAGCCAAATATTGGTCGCATTCAAGTAGATGGCCATCTCGCAACTGGTACAAATTTGTTTAACAGATAACTGTGCGCTAATATAACAACCCATCAACAGAAGCACCTGTTATGCGAGTCTATTGATGGGACAAAGCTTCCATATCCCATGAATAGTATGACACAGACATTATGTTTATCTTAGTGGCAAATAATTAAACAGAAATTAGACTCACAGATCAAATTGAGTATCTTCACTGTAAATCCAAGTTGGCGTCAGAACTCAGAAACAAGACCCAAAGAGAAACCTCGATCAGAATTCAAACAAAATAATAACAAAAAAAGAAACATAACTGTTTCATTTAAAGGGTAGGAAATTTGAGAATATAATTGCGGTGTCAAAATCAACAAAAGCCAACTTGTATCTGGATTTAAGACATAAGACCTACCACCACATGTGGCTAGTGGATGTTTATTATCTGGCTCTTTTTTTTTTTTTTCAAATCAGGCCAGAAGCCTTAGCCATAACTTTAACCTGCATTAAGTTCTAAGTTGATTTCACCTAATCTAAACACCAAACTGTTAGGTGTTGTTTTGTGTAAGTATGGTAGGAATTCAATATCAGACATCATACAAAAACTGACCTTTTCCAAAGGTGTATTACCCTGTTAAGTATAATAATACCAATAATTTGTGAATGAAACAGAAATTAAAATTTACATGATTGAACAGAAAAACAAAACCTATATATTATTTAGTGCCTTATAATATGGTAAACCTTGGCTCAGTTATATGATTCACAACAATTTCTACAAAAAGAAATTTTAAATCTTTTAGTGAAAGTACATATCTTTTGATGGTGACCAAATCGAGCATTAATGACTCGATGCTATGCTTATCAAGAATTTAATTTCTGCTCTGTGATTAGCATATTATTTAAAAGATGAATTTGCTTGGAAGTTGTAAAGAAAGGTACAGCCATCTGGGAAATAAAAGAGAAAAATTAACCATGTAGCCAAGCGGACTTTCTCCGGCTCTCATTTAAATTCTTTAATCATCCCAACATAAAATGTTCACCTCTAAAACTAATTAAGAAAGTGTAGGACAATAAGCAAAATCAGAAAAACCAAATAAGAAAAGCTGAAACAGCATCAGATGAACAAGCCATTAACTTCTACACCAGACAATGATCTAATTCGTGCCAAGCAAAACATACTACACTACAGAAAGAAATAAACAAATTAATTATCATAAAAATGTGATAACGTTAAACAAAATGACATGGGAGAAACTTTTTTCCCCCAATGAAACACATTGATATTGATATCTGAATCAGTCTTTTATGTGTTCAAAGTACATGAAGAAATCTTATAAGGTTACACACACGGGAAAGTGAAAGAGAGAATTCGATTCTCTTACACCATCCTAAGAGAGAAAAAGAGCATATACTATACAATGAAATCCAATTTCTTTGACCCAACTCTCTTCTTCCCTTCTATCAAAATCTAATCAAAGTAAATAAAATAAAACGTAAAAGCAAGGAATAAAGTAAAGTGAAAAATAAAAACAAAAAGGAGCCGCGCACCGGTGTTATGACAACCAAAATGAATCATTATTCGTTTATCATCAATGAGTTGTGACTTTGGATCTCTTCTTTGCCTCACTGTAAAGCACCACACCCATGATTGTTACCGCAAATCCAGTGATTCCCATGACTGTCACCGGATTTCTAAAAATTAAGACTGAAACAACCGCTGCAACAGCCGCCTTTGCATTGCCTAACACCTGCAGCGTCAATGCACTTGTATGCTTTGTCACCAAAAAATTTGTCAAATTCACCAAATACGCCACCGTAGCATTCCCAATTAACAAGAAAACAATATACGGATCTCCTCTAGCTTTCTCCAACGTAACCGCTGCTACATTCCCTTCTATGTAAAGGGTAAAGGGAAGCAAGATCAATGCAGACATGGGAGCCATGTAAAGTAACAAATTCATTGAATGCAATTTCTCAGCCTCCGACGTTAACAGAATTCCTTGAACCACAGATTTCAAAGCTCGTCCAGCTGTGGATCCAATACAGACCAAGAATCCGAATAAGTGAAACAAAGGCTCACTGTTGCTAGCCAAAACTATGCCAAACACAACCGGCATCAACGCGCAATAAACTTCAGCCGATTCCTTCTTGCAAGTAATCAAAAAAGCAAAAATTGCAGTGAAAAAGGGCGTCGTGGCACCAATAGCTTGATTAAACGACACCGGAATGTATCTAAGCGAAGTGTTGCCACACACAACGGAGAAACAAAAGATAGCACTCAATGCAAGAATTTTAAAAAATTGTTTCCTCGATAGAATGTGTTGCTGCGGCACGAGCTCAAGAAACTTGATTGCCACGGAACTATAAATCGCACAAGCTATCATATGAATCATTGTTAGAAAGATAGGGTAACGGTAGCCATAGATGCTGAGAAGGTACTTGTTGAGAAGAAGCACACCAATGTTGGAGAAGTACCATGATGCAATGATCAGAGCCGTCAAAATGGTCGGCGATACGTACGAGAATGATCCAACGGCGTTGTTACGTACATCACCAGGTGGAGTTGCCGGCATGTCCAAGAGCTGATGGTCTGCCGTCGTGTCCGCTAGCCTCGGGTTGCTCATTCTCCTCGTAGTCCATGTCTGTCCCTCCACCATTGATCAAGGACAAAACGGGGAATAAACTTCCTCAGACTTTCTCTCTCTATAAACAGGAACGAGAAAGAGAGAGAAAGTGTTTAAGTCAAGATAGCTTCAAGCTAAGTGTGTGGCCGTTGGTGTGTTTAGATCTGGGAAGTTGAAAAAGGAGAGGTGAGGATGACGATGTGTTAAAGCAGGAGGGTGGATCTGATCTCACGGTGGAGGTTTAGATTTGACGGACAGAGAGAGCCTGGACCCTTAGATGGGGAAACAGTAGTTAGATTCCTGTTGTAGGGAGTTAATAAGACTAGAGTCAGAAGGGAGGGTTGAGTTGTGTCGGTTGTGTGACCGGTCTGACTAGATCTAATATTTCGTTACTATGTTTTACCTTACTGTAACTAGTCGTCATGTACACGTGTGAAGCTTGTTTGACTGCGTCATCCAATCAGAAGCCGTTCTCCCATTCTCCAAATATTTTATTCAAAATTAAATTGTTTTTAATTGTAATTGACAACAACCGGTCGAACATGATTTGAATGTTAAACGATTTATACGACATTTCGGGTGATTTGAAGAGCAAAACACGTTCACAACGCGACTCCTGAAGATTGGAATTGAGACAATTAAGGTTTGGCCAGGAAGCTAAAAAGAGAGTAATTAGGCCAAGAGGGTCGAGACCAGTCTTAAAAGTGGTGATGATGCCATACCATAAATTGGATGTGAATCAAAACACTCAATTGGGTCAAATTATCTGTACCGGGAAGGAAGGCAAGTTGGAAAAAAGATACAACTTTTGGATAGACATGAACAGGTATTTGTGTATGAAAGCACTAAGGGGTTAGGAGTTAGTTGTCTTTTGCCCTGTGCTTTCGCATATCTTGCCACTCTAATAAAAGATTGGTCGCCTTTAAAGCATAAATGCGGCTCTGTTATTCCTTTCAATCCAGCTCGACAACCCCATCATGTGTTCTTGCATTTCAAATCCAAGTTGCTTTTGTTGAAGGTGAGAGTGAAAGCTGAGGCATACTATTCACTGTAGATCTCGTCGATATCTACACTACAAAGTACAAATCTTCAAAAATCTGGGACTTGCTAGCAAGGCTTTGTTAATTTTCTTTTCAAACAAGTTTCTAAAATGAAATTTTGATATTATATTTTAGATTTCCAATAACCAAGAATGTATTTGAAATCATATTTTGAAAATAATTTTCCTGAAATAGCGTTTATGTTTCAGAAAGTTTCCCTGTTTTATTGCTGGGGTTCATTCGCTTAAACAGGGACGGTTTGGGCTGGGCCAAGCATGGATTCAGTTATGACAAGGCCCAACAACTTTATGTTTCCAATCCCCCATTTTACCACGATAAATATATAAAGAGAAATTGATAAGATTCTCATTTCGCCAATACTTAATTCTCATCAATTTACTCGTACAAACTATGAACACTCCAGGAAAAGATACCAAAAATTATAGAGGCAATAAATAACAACGTTATCGTCTTCTATAACAACTAATGGGTAAACTGTAACAAGTTTATATGAAGATAAGATTAATTCGACAAAACCATGCAACGACGATGTACTGTAACTCGATTAATGAAACATGTCCACAAACCAACAATAATGAGTAACAACAATTTCTACCTTATCTGAGCACGATTAATTAATTACTAGAACGACTTTCTGATTTCTGAAAAGCCTTTTGTCCTCGGGGATGGTTTCTAGGAAACCATTATTTTTCAACAATTTATGAAGGTTACAAAGAGGGTCCATGCTTTTGTGTACCTCCATGAAGGACACTTCTCGGAGAGAAGCCAAAGCTGGGACTGGCGGAGAGATTACTGCCAGTGCTGCTGCTGCTGTTCACAACTGGAACTGAGAGTGAAATGGAGAGGTTGGTATTGGTATTGGCATTGGCAGTGCTTGCTATGGTGGTAGCTGGAGAAGCTTCCACAAGCTTTCTTGAACGATGGCGCCCTCTGTTGACATGCCTCTCACAATACTTGTGATCTGAAATAGCTTCTTTGCTACATCTCCATTTCTTCCCATCTGTTCTTCTGCATCTCCCTGGTTCTGGATCCAAGCCATTCCTGAACTCCAAATGTCCAGAGCGCGAAACTAGAACAATAAAAGAAGTCAGAAACTGGTTCAACAATATGATTAATTAGAGTTACATGTAATAATATGATGAGCATGGACTCACAGCTAGGGTAGAGTTGATGGAGACCACCACCGAGACCGCTAAAGGAGTTAGATACACTCTTCCATATAGGGATGACAAGTTGATAAGGCACAGGGAGCCCAGCTTCCATGTACTTGTAGATAAGAGATTGGAGCTGAAGCTCCTGCAGCTGAAAAAAGGTGAAGCCACAAGCTTTTGTTTTGCAGCTACTTGGTCTATGACCTGACCCACTTCCAAGCTCAAGCGCAAGTCCAATTGTAGGCGACTCATCTTCTCTATTGCATCCGTCACTCGCCATAGTCCAGGACTCAAGTCCAATTCCTGAAAATTTAAACAAAATTTATCGATGTTGTTAAAATTGTGAAGAGAAAAATGAGAGAAAAATTGAAGAACATGAGAGAATGAATAAGACATACCAAAGTCTGCAAAACGTGCAATCTTTGAAGGTGGGCTTCGGGTCTCCATTTCTTTTACGTATTAGCAAGAAAATGGTCAAAGAACAGAAGAAAGCAGAAACAATATGGCCTGAACGGAAAGACTGTTAAATCCTCTGCAAGTTGCGGCAAACAATTAATGGAAATGCAGTCAGAGATTTGGATTTGAAAGTCTTATAATGACGTAAGACGGTAACGGGGTGCCATTGGAAAGGAGCTTTATAGCAAAAGGGAAGTGATTTACGGCCACGATGAAGCCATAAACCTATCAGTTGTCTTGTAGTTCCATTCGTCTTCATCCATCACAAAGAGAGTTATTAAAGTAAGCCTGCAAGTCGTCTGACATGTCAGAAGCCTTTGTGCAGGTGTGGCAGAGAGTGAGGCGTTGGCAAGCCGAGACAAGCGAATGTGGGTTCCACATGTTATCAAGTAGGCTGCGTTGGCTTCCCTCTCATTTCATCCCACTCTCTCACCCCCCCACACACAGCACTCTTTGTCACCACCTCTGGACAAAACTAGGGACACAAGTAACGCATAGAAATCTGAAAAGCACTGATGCGCATGATGTCGAGTTCTGCTCACAATGAAGCCTCACTCCAAAAAAAACAAATTCTGAAAAGTGGCGTCGCCCGGACTCGAACCGGAGACCTTCAGTGTGTTAGACTGACGTGATAACCAACTACACCACGACACCAGATGGTGGAATGTTTAGTTCAAAGTATATATAGACAAATTACCTAAATGCGTCAAAGCAAACTGATTTTGAACACAATTCATGGCCTTTTCTCATTAGTTGTTTTGAGTCATGAAATTTTAGAACACCCACCTGACCTCATGTAATATTGTTGATGGCTGGAAAATAAAGCGGGTGTCATGACGTTCAAATTCCATCACCAAATATAAACTAATAAGCTGACATGGTCTTTCTGATACTCACGGTTGAGTGTTCAGAAAACCACAATGTGAAATGTGAACCTTGAGGTCTCCAGGGTGACGAAACAAATAATTGAAATGTCTCTGTTGTGCTTGTTTAGATACTTCTGAAGATAATATCTCCCTCCCACAACGTCACATGGCTGCATACCATTCCTTGAAACTTTCAATCATGATACTTCATCCCTAATCCTAATCAAAAGTAGCTCTCTGTCTGTCTACCTTTGTCAGTGCAGCGAATGGAGATGGCATTTGGTTATTGCTATTGCGTAATAAATTAATCAACCAAAGAGATAAGAATATCCATACTTTACATATTTCGGTCGTTTACAGGCTAATTAATTTTTATATAAACTTAATTTCTATGCAAATTTAACTTTATAAATTGAATTAGTAGTGTGTGATTGCATAAGTGAATTTCAAATTTTTATCATATTAATTGAGATGATGATGGATTAATCACACAATAATATCATATTAATTTATAAAATTGAGTTTATGAGTTTAATTAGTTGTGTTATCAAATATTAGGAAACTAAGAGTATTAGAAATATTGAGATATTTCTTTCAACCCCCATTAAATTTTTTATTTAACCTAATATCCCATTGAATATTAAACTAACACTGATCACCCTACTAAATTTTAAACTAACACTGACCCGCTTAATACTGTAGCACCGTCAGTAAAACTCATGAGAAATATCATAAACACCCTTCTGATATATCGAAAATAACAAACTTATCCATTAATTATAAAATAATATCAAAACTCTATTTTTTATAATCTTTTTAAACTAATTAAAATAATAGACATTCTCGATATTATTTTTTATTAAAATAATATAAAATATTTAAAAATTAATAAAAATTCATAAAGATATTTCATACACTAAATAATTTTTATAAATTTTAAAAATTTACTAAATAATTACAAAATAATTTTACTTACTAAAATT
>JANLJB010001589.1:0-27385 GCA_026212285.1 Bursera cuneata | reverse complement strand
CACCCAAAATTAAAGATAAAAATCTAAAAAAAAATATATATATATATATATATATAAAGAATCATTTTTTTAAATAAAAATGTACACTGCAGATAAGTTTTTCAAAATAATAAAAAAAACGAATTCTTTTTTATATTTGTCTCTCTCTCATCTTCTTAATATCTCTTTTTTTTTTTTTTAAATTAAAGTATTTATATTTGGATAGGCTAAATGTGTGTCTTAAAGACATATGTTAAACTTTCAAAATTTAAAAATTTTTATTTATTTCAATCATTAATTTTTTTAAAAAAATTATGTTAAATTAACTATTTTACAATAATTCATGATTTTTATAATAAAAATATATTTTTTTAATGTAAATTAATGATTATAATAAATGAGATATACAAATTATGAGGGCTTAAATTGTGTTCTTATAACACATGTTCAGACTACCTATATGTTGAAAAGAAAATATAATATAATTATTTGTCAAATTTAAAATATGTTATAAGTAAAAAAAATTAAGATAAAAATAAAATAAGAGATTTCTTTGGTTTGATAGTAAGAAGATAAAAATATAACTATGTCGAAAAGGGTTAACTCGTTGGTGTTTTTTTAATTTAATTTTTTAACATCAATCCATAAATTTATTATAATTTAATGGTTTAAAAAGTTGTTTTGTTAGCGTTAAAAAACTATTTTTTAACTCATTTATCCTTATAAATTAGCCTCATTTAAAAAAAAAAATTGCATTTATCTAACCCTTTTAAAAGTCATATAAGCATATAATACCCTTCTCAAGGTATTATCTATAGGTAATAGGTATTTGATATGTTATTAATAAGTAATAGGTTGAAATCTTCCTACTTAAAATTTTGATCATTTCTTTTCTCATTTAATGAGTCCAAAATCACATTTAATATTACAAATCACAACATTAAAAATAAATGAGGTAAATAATTTAAAAAATGTTTAAATTTTTAGTCAAATAAACTAGGACCCTAATTTTATCATCTACATTACTAATAAGGGTGTTATGTCAAAAAAATATCGTCTACGAGGAATTTTTAATTTTTTTTATATATAACTCTTTTAGTTCAAATTTGATTTACATTTTATGATGTTCTTCAATTGGAGTTTGGCTCTGATTTTTCTTTAAACATAATTTGTTTATAAAAACTCTTTAGAGTGATTTATGCTTTTAATCACATGATTTTAACTCTTTCAAAATCTCTTGATAAAATCAAAAGATATAATTAAATTTTGAAGGTTTTGATTGTGAATAGGTTAATATATATATATATATAGGCTTAGGGTATTAGAACTTATTTTTTTTTACTTAATTTTATACAATATTTGATAGTCATTAATTTATTACAATCCATAGGTGAGAAAGAGAAGTTAAAATATGATTTTTTTTTCATACCAATTCAGTAGCTTTTTCTATAAAATAAACGGCTATCAAATAATGTATAAAATTAAATTAAAAAATTAAGTCTCAATAGTCTAAGCATATATATATTCACATCTTTGCATGGTTATATTCCCTAAAATGGCTATTAAAACGACTTCAAATGTCTATGGAAAGCCGAACGGGTAACTCAAAGGCAAAATTTGATGAAAACAATTTTCTTAAGATTTATGTTTTAAAGAGAATTTAAGAAAGAGTTTTAAGAAACTAACAACTTGAAAACCTTAATTTCCTTTACCTTAGCCTGAAGCCTGAAAGGTTTAGAAAGCCATAAAATTATAAACAAGTACCTTTATTAAATATGCATACAATACAACAGATCTAGGGAGAAAAGAAAGACAAAGAGAAAACACTTGAGCGATGTGATTTTGAACGAATAGATGCTCAAAGTGGTCACTTTTTAAGTGAGAGAAGTGTGTCTTTCTTTCTTAGGATTACATTAATTTATAGAAAATGAAAGGTAAGGAAAGAAAGAAAAATACAAAGTCAAGTGATAAGATTTGTTTTTCCACTTAGTTTCTTATTGTAAGTCATGTCTTATCTCTTAGCTCATGAAGACTTAGCTATACAAAATATAAGATGTTAAATGTTCCCACATGTTCTAGATAAGGTTGGAGTCCTACTGACATTTTTCTAAGATCTTATGTTTTTGTAAGAGAAAATGCATGTGTCATTCCATATCTGATTTAGACTGTTTTGCATTTATTACATCTTATACAGGTGGTTGTCTTCTTTTGCTAAGAGGATAAAATTTCTATAGAACAATCCTCTTTCTTTAAAGAGAAGTGCTTCCATGATGTCATCATTGTTGGAAAATGCTGGATGAACACATGTTTCTTCATACTTTTGATAAAGTAAGTCCTTAATATCGGCTGATATGATAATATTTCGTTTTAATGTTAATCAGATGGGAGTGATGAGTTGAAGCATCCGATTCTCTATTATTAACTTGCATCACTATCGCTGTATCTGGATATTGATTAGTAGATCCAAAAGGGTCTGATAGTTTTGAGCTTTGCTCCAGTATAGTCTATATTTCAACTCTCCCAATGTTGTTTAATTTGACTAGATGGTTCATAAGTCAAAAAAATAGAATTAAATCTTGGTAAGAATTTAATAAAATATTTATGACCTATTTTTAAAAGATCTTTTAGGGTCTACAAGAATAACTTCACCCCATTCTGGCACGATTGGAGTGAAGTTTAATGCTAAGACATGATTTCAAATAGATTCTCAAGAGCTTGCTTCACATAGAGTTGGATGAGGTCTGGAAGTAATTCAGCTTTGCAATTTTTTTGTAAGAGCTATTTTAATCATTCCATAATCTATTAACTGACAAACAGCTATATAGAATTCTGGATTATCTCTTATTTGTAAATAAGATCTTCCATCTCAATCTATATTAATAAGATCTACGTCTAGATCTAACATGATATAAATAATATCTCCAAATAAGATATGAGAATGAATTTCATATCAATATGGATAAACACATTAAATATCTCATTCATAGATGGCTCTTAATTATATTCATTAATTTCTTATTGAGTAATGTCACAAAATAATTTTTCAACTTATGACAATTGGTCGATCGTTCTATGTTGAGCTTTTTCTAAAAGATATTGCTTTAAATTAAAAGGTAAACTTTCAGAGTAAATAATTTTATAAATCCAATCCCTTTTGATATTTTCATTAAAAATTATTTCAGAATAAGAAATTGTTAAATCCTTTATCCAAAATAATTCATTTTCCAAGATTTCTAATTGTTGGGAAAGTTTGTCATTTCTTTTTATAAAGCCGTTAAGTCTTAAAGAATAATCCTTAATAATTGCATTCTTTTCTTTAACTTATAATTCAAAGGCTCTAAATTTTTAAATTTCTGTCACCGAATTTTGTTTTTGAAAATAATTTTTATAATGTAGAAAAGCTTCTTCTTGAGAATAAAAACCTTGATACATGAGATTTCTAAATCCTTTAGTAACTTCACAAACTTGTTCCTAAGAATTGTAAATTATAGGCATAAATCCTACGTCTATTGTACAATGACTATACTTAGATTTTTTAATTTTTACTCATTTTTGCTAAATAAAAAGCCAAACAATTAACTGTAACAGAAAACTATTTTACTACAGAGTCTTCAGACTTTTTATCAACATGAGAACTAAAAGATGATCCCTATAGATTATTAAGTAAATATTTTTCTTATTTAGATAAATCATTTTCAAGATGTCTTATTAGGCGGTAAGCATATTTTATGTCATTTTTTAATTTTAAATTACCAAAAGATAAAAACTCAGTGTTTGAATTTTCTTCTTGTGGTGCTTTTTCTAAACTCTCGAAGCTTTGATTAGACTCAAAGGAGCTCATTGATGCTGAGCCTCTCTTTGTAATCATCCTGTCTTTGTTCATTTTCTGAAATAAAAATATTATCGGTTAATGGTATCAAAATATTATTAATATCATTATTTGAATTTTCTTCTTGTGGTGCTTTTTCTAATCCTTTAATATATTTGAATTCTGTATTATAATTGTATCCTTCTATAATATTTAAAAATTCGATCTATCTTTTTTCATTGTATCCTTTGGGTTTTCTTTTCCTAGCAAATTCAATGATTCCTGGTAAATGGTTTATCTAGATGTAGTATAAACTTATCTAATGCATAAATTATCGCTAAAACTTCCATATCTATATTATGTAATAAAGTTTTACTTTTGTCCAGAAGCATAAGCACAAACTTTGTCTTCATTTCTTGATAAATTTTCATGTTCTTCACATTTTAAAGTTGTTCCCCATCCTTCTTTAATCATCACATTTAATAATGATGTAATCTTTAGATGTAGGTGTAGGTCTTTAACTTCTTTTTAATTGCTTTGACAATTTTGATGTACTTTTTATTAAAATATGTTTTAACACTCTTTTGTGTTTTAGCATATAAGATAGAAATCTTTTTACTAATATTTGGAATATACATTCTTGCATAATTTAATAATCCTAAGAAAGATTATAAACCTTTTTTATCTTCCATAACATCTGGGTATTCCAATATTATTAATGTAATATGTTTTTGGCATTTTATAAAGCCTTTTCCTATTACATGTCCTAAAAATTCTGAGGCTTCAACATTTATGACCATTTTCTTTTCACTAATTATTATTTCATAGTCAATGAATTTCTTAAATAATATACATAGATGTCTATACTGATCTTGTAAAGTTTGGCTAAAGACTAGAATGTCATCGTACATATGAGTAAATTGATAACAGTCTTTAAAATTATCGTCTATTTTTCTTTGAAATAAAAAGGGTGCATTCTTTAAACCAAATGACATAATGCTCCATTCAAATAATCTCATTGAAACACTAAAGGTTGTCCATGGCATGGAATCATTTTGCATTATGGTTCGCTAAAAATCAAATTTACAATCAAACTTCGAATAATATTTTGATCCTTGTATTTTATTAATTAATTGTTCTTTATCAGGTATTTTATAACCATCAATATATATATTATCATTTAATCTTCGATAGTTTATAACCATTCTAGGTTTATTCCTAACAATTTCTGTTCTATTTCTTACCATAAATGTTGCTGATCTATGAGAGCTAAAACTTTTTCTAATTACACCTAAGCTTTGTAATTTTCAATATATAACATAAATTCTTGCATAGACTATGTTTTATATCTGTTATTGATATCACTAAGTTTTCAGCTTTTATTAATAATTTTGCATAAGCGGTCTATATATTTTATAGGATTTTCACCAATTATTTGTTGTTTTCTTGCCTTTTGTATAATAGCTGTAACTTTTTGTTTGTAAGATCCTGTGTATTTATCAAAATTTATAGTATTAAAAGATATACAATCTTTAATGCTATAATCATCAAGATTTATTTCTAATTCTTCTTCTAGTTCAGGAAATGCTTCAATATAACATATTGAAATAATTCTTCTATTGTTAATTTGTTGTTTATAAAATTCATATTCACATTATTTTCTTTGTCATTATTTATAATCTTTTTATTAACATTGTCTAGACATGCTGTTGAAGGTACCCGTGCTTGAGATTTAAAAAAAGTTACTAAATCTTTTGTTAATACTAATCCATCATTGTTTGAAGAATAAGTCTAATCTTAAAATACAGTCATAATGTAATTGTGAATGTATGATTGTTGATCTAGGTGTCTAATCCCTTTATCATCTTTTAGGCTAATTTTAGCATCATTAGATAAAGTATGGGTAAAAAAAATTCTGGTACCATTAACCGGGTGTCCAAATCTTTCCTTATTTAAATGTTTGTGATATTGTTGTGGAATAAATTTTGAATGGACAAATTTTAGACTAGCTCATGCATCTATTTTGCTGGAATTTTAATAGAAGNTATTATTTGGAAAGATAAATATAATCCTAAACTGATATGGTTTTAATTATTGGAAGTCTTGTAAACTTTACATATTCTTCTTGAACCATTGGTTCTAGAACAAATAATCCTAAATTCACTTTGTCTTGTTTGTCAATTTTTTCTTTCCTTTTTGGACTCAAGTTAATTCTAATTCAAGTTTTTCATTTTGTTATTGTAAATTTTTTATTCTTAGTTCTAATTTTTGGTCTACCAACATTTTCTTATTTTGTATTATTGTGAGATTTTAGACATGTTTTATCCTCATCTTTTCCTAAGCATCGATTATNATATTACTTCATTGCAAATGTAACAATAATTTCTTTTATATAAATCTAGATACCACTTGCATTTATAACATAAAGTATATGGTCCTTGTTGATCTTGTTACTTATTTCACATTCTGTTTCTGTAGTAACTTTAATCACGTCAGTATTTATTTTATTATCTTCATTGTTTTCGTCAATCGAATAAATTGAATAAACAGATTCATTATCACTTTCAGATGATGGTTCATAGATGTCATCACCAAACTTTTCTATAAATAATATTTCTAATAACAAGTTTCTTATTATTTTTTCTGTCNCTTTTTTAAGACATTTATTTGCTAAATGTTTTGGATCTCCACAAATAAAACATTTACACTCTTTTTCATTATTTTTTTTCTTTTTAAAATGTCTATTAGTAAGTCTATTAGTAAAAATTGTCGCTTTTCTGAAAGCATACTTTCATTTTTTAAAAGGTCTAAAGTATTTAAATTTTTATTGACTGTAATTCTTTTTGAATTTTCTTTTTATTTGGTTTTGTAAACCAAAATTTTGAAGGGTAATATAATCTTTACAAAATGGGTATCCTGTCTTTCTAAGCTGTTCTTAAGCCATTTGTTGAGTGCAATACCCTCCCATTATTTCTACAACTCTAAGCCTAATTTATTAATAGAAGATTGGTCAGAATAATAAATTGTATTAATAACTTGATCTTTTATTATTTTAGACCATGGTTTTGGTATTTTTATAAAATATTTTTCTTTAGTAAATGTTTCAAATGCTATGCCTACTCCTATTGCATATTTGATAAAACTATTTGTAAAAGGTTTTACACCTAAAATATGATTACAATAAGTTAATTTAAGTCTTCTAAAGCCTTTTGTTGAGTAGTAATTTCAACTAACGGGGTCGCGTCCCGTCAATATTAACTTTTATAATTTTAGTAAAATTCTAAGGTGCAACTCATGACTATTGAGCTATTTGTAATTCTTCTAGATGTCTTTGTTTCCATTGATTATATGTTCTTAATATTGTAGGTCCTAATAAAGTTTCTAAATATGTAAACATTTGTTGTCCATTATTAATGGCTATTGGTCTATTATAATAATAACTATAGGCTGTATTTTTCCACATTTCTATTGTTTTTGTCCAATATTGAGGGTCACATTCATCTAGATTTAATAATAGACCTTCTTTGTTAATTTTTTCTAATTTACAATTACTACTATTATAGTTATATTTATTTCCATAATTTCTAGCCATTTTAGACTAGAATAAATAGACATTTTTGGAACAGATATTAATGGTTCTCATCTAATGTTGTCCTTAGTTCAGTTGTAATTCCTGTAGTATCTTATGGAACTAAATCAATTTTCATTGGACCTTTGTAATTATTATTAACACTACATTCCTCTCCAACCATACCTAGCTCTATTTCATATTCGAATTCTAAATCATCATTAATTGTTGACTTTTTATCATCACTTGTGATAAAACCAATTTGATTAATATCAATTATTTTTGAAATATCATCAATATCATCATCGATAGTAATTAAATTTTTTTCTAATATGTCATTTTCTTCTAACAATATATTTTCAGTATTAAATCCTTTTAAAACAAGTTTTATCAATAATTTTATTTTTTCAACATTCTTTAACGATTTTTTTACCAAATATTTTATAAACTTCATCAGGATTATAATTAAGAAATTGACAAATTTCTTTAATATCTTCCCAAAATTGATCAAAATTTTAATAATTTTTGTTATAATATTCCGTTAAATCAATATCTATAGCAATATTATTGACATAAACAGTATTTTCTTCATATTCTATTTGTAACATATTAATATGCAATTGGTCGTCGTTTTCTTGGTCTTCATGTAGATTACTAGAAAAAGGAAGACGTCTATTTTTATAATAAAAAAATCTTAAAACAATTTTTCCATTTTCAATTTGATAAACTATATTTTGAGTAGGAACTGTTATAGATTTTTCAATAATGTTGTCAAGTACCCATGGAGTTGTTTCTAGCAATTGTGAACTAAATTTCTTTGCAGGAATAACCTTAACATATTTTTTTGAGACATATTTAACAAAATTATCTATATGTAATTTATAATTCATCACTGTTGTATTACTAACCTTGCCTAAATATCCTATTTTTAAAATTAAATTTGTTTTTTATCCTGGCTTCATTATGAATCCCTTTGTTTGTATAACCACCAAAAATAACTTATGAAACTCATGTATTTTTATTGTATAATTTGGTGAACAATATACTACCCCACCATCTTTATTCATACCTATTTCCATAGTTCCAATAATCGTTTTGTTTTCATGACGTATAACATCTTCTATGCCAATAATAATTAATCCAATATGAGTAAAAGTTAACTTTTATTTAATTAATTCATCTGCTGATTCCTTAGTAATAATTGAAAATGAATTGACTTCATCATCTAATACCGATATTTTTTCTTCTCATAATTTTCGAATATAACATTGTCCCTCTTTGAATAATCCTTTTATTATTATAATTCCTTAAGAATACAACTTTCTAGGCTTAAGTTTATTTTCTTCTGAATTGGTAAAATAAGTATCTATTTCTAAATTAACATTTTGATTGGTATTTTGAAATGGATTTGTCCATTTATATACAGACAAGGATTTAGATCTAACAAATCTTGGAGTATCAATTTCACAAAGCTCTTTATTCATTTCTTTTTTGTAATTATTCTCTTTCTCGTGGTATTAAATGTATTAACTCTATGTAGGCTGTATTAAATGTATTGATTCGATGTAGGCCCGTCTAATCTTAAATTTTTGAGTTGGTTATTAATATTTCTAGTTCAACATTTAATTAATTTGTTCAACTTTCTTAACTACTTTCTTTTGACTCTTGGTTATAATGAGTAAGTAGACGTAATAAATGAATTGAATTATCTAGTTTTTCTTCCATTCTTATGCTACATTTCTCTAATTCTTCTAAACCTTTTTTTATTTACATAACAAAATTTCAGTATGTTATCCAGTTTTTCTAATAACTCAAATTTCTTATATTCACCTATCTTGTTGATTAACAAGTGAATCACCTTTTAATGCACATAAAATTTGGATGGAACGCCCACTAACCTTTAAAATCAATTTATTAGGTAATAAAAAGATTAAAATTTGACTACATTTCACTGAAAAGTAAACGCAATTTATTAGGTAATAAAAAATAAATAAAATTTAACTACATTTTAAAATGAGTTCACATCACTTATTACCTTTAAGGTTTCGTTTAATTTAAAGTGAAATCAAATTTGACCATTTATTCAATAAGATTAGTTGAAAAAATCGAAAGGATTGAGGAGAGGATTATTATTATTATTATTATCTTTTTAGTCTGTGGAAAAGTTTAGGAATTAGAATTGTAAATTGATTTGGGAATTAGGGTTATAAAACAATTTATGTTTGACAATTGATTAATTTTGGATACCATTAAGGGTCTCATTGATTAAATGACTAAAGGAAGTGTATTCAATTAAGATTTTTTGTAAGTGAATGACTTTTATAAACTCATAGATTTCTAATAACTTTTATAGACTTTTCATGATTACGAAAAACTTTCATAGACTTTCATTTTAATAACTTTTATAGACATTTGTAGACTTTTATTAAGATATTGATAAACATTTATAGACTTTCATAGACATTGATAGACTTTTTTAACAAGAGATTAATAAATTTTTATGGACTTATGCTGCTTGATAGATTATTTGAGATTTGCTTTTTTGCTCATGCTAGGCTATATTTTTAGCATCATGTAATACAATATTACTTAGTTGTGGATTTTGAAACTAAGATCACTAGTTTTTTGAACAACAAAGTTAATATGAAATCTATTATCAAAATGAAGAAACCCATAAAAGTTAATATAGATCTCTAATTTGAAATTTTAAGTTTATCGGATATATTTGGATTATGGGAGGACAACCTTCAGGATTTACATCTATTTAACGGTTACCAATGTTGTCAGCAGTGTGTATTTTGGAGGTCCTATTATTAGATAGCTGCCCATGTTAATGATGATTTGAGATTATGGATTATAATTAATAGGATATATGTTTTCATTAGGTCGGGCAATTTGCACCTGTAAAAATAATTCAAATACAATTTTTTATACAGATTGATAAATGAAATAGTAAGACTACGAAGCGTCAAGTTGCTCTCAACTTCCATGACTCCCCCATGAAAATCAAATCAGATCAGCACATCTTAGAGTGACACTAGATTTCCTTTTTTTTTTTTTTTTGTTGACAAAGGAGAGAAAAAGCATTGCGTTGTGTTGGGTTGTGAGGAGAGGGAGAAAGTTGTTGGGTTGGATATATAGACGAAATGGAAGATGAGAGAGGCGAGTTGTTATTTGTTTTCTTATAGGAAGATTTGTTTTTTGGGCCATGTCACGTGTGAGAATGGTGTTCTTTTTTTTTTTTTTTTTTCTTTTTTTATCTATGAAACTTGAAAGTCTTTCAAAGTCATTGCAAATACTGAGAGAGAAATTATTAAGTCTATTATTTATACTTTCTATTAAAAAGTCTATAAAAGTCTCTCATACAAAAAGTCTATAAAAGTCATTAACTTTTTGAATATCCTATAACTTTTATAGACTTTAAAAAAATATTGATTAAATACCCTAAGACTTTTATAGACTTTTTAAAAGTATTTAAAAGTCTATATTTAATATCTCATGACTTTTATAGAGTATTTAAAAGTTTATAAAAATACCAAACTTATAAATTTTATAAAAGTCTTTAAAAGTTTATAAAAGTCTTAATTGAATACGCACCTTAAACTTAAATCGCGCTTGAAATTAAAATACCACACTGAATTTAGTTATGTAAGAATTATTCCAAAATCTTGACCATAGTTGCTTTTAGCATTTGTGCAACATGGGTTTTACAGTAGGATCACGTATAGCCTGGTACATCTATTACAAGTCAATGTGTTTATTATAATGTAGTGGATTAGGACACCTAATTAAAAATTTGGTCATATAGATCATCCTTGTTGGAATTTCATTTGTTGTGATCTAATCTTCAGATCGACGAAAGGGGATTAGCAATTCAAATTCTTTGCTTATACGGCTTCATTTCTTCAATCTCACAAAATCATATTATTTTATTTATTTATTTATTATTTTTTAATAACTTATAATGTTCAAATCATTTTATGCCCACTTCAATTAATTCTTCAAAATCTTATGTCCTATATTTTTTAAAGTTTTGGATAAGAAGAAATTTCCAAACTACCTTAAACTACTTTTTAATTATTAATAAATATGTAATAAATAATATCTTCCATGTAATAAAATATTATTTAATAATAATTATTAAAAAGAATGTTAGTTGGAGACTTGGAGTAAATCGGTTGCGAATTGCCAATGAGTCGATAACTTCGAGGCGCAGATGAACCAAACTCGCACGCGCAGTTAAGGCGCGCGTGTGGCATGGGGATCTCCAACGCTTAGGCGCATAGATTACGTTGCTGAATGTTTATCGTCTACTGCACAATTTAGAGATATCCTTTAAACTCTCGCTACTTCAGTCTTGTACGTTTGACTTCAATACGTACCTTCTCAAAAAGTACAAGATATGAAGCACTCATTGAGGCCGCACGATATGATGAGATAGACTTTCACCTAAACGACGAAATATAAAAGAACAAAAATGTAATTCACCAAGGCGAACTCCAAAGAGAAAAAAAATCGAAGCACTGCCAAGTCGGCTTCACTTTCCTCCTCGCAGAACCACACGAATAAAAAGTAGATAAATCAACTCAGTGAGTTTCCACAGAAACCCACTGTGCGAACTCATCGTGAAGCTAGTTTAGACGTAGACCATGGCGTACCTGGACATGGAATCAATGGCGGCGGCGATCGGGGTGTCGGTCCCGGTGCTGAGGTTCCTTTTGTGCTTCGTGGCGACAATTCCCGTGAGTTTTCTCTGGCGAGTCGTCCCGGGTCGACTCGCCAAGCACGTTTACGCGGGGGCGTCTGGGGCAATTTTATCGTATCTGTCATTTGGGGTCTCTTCAAATCTGCATTTTTTGGTTCCCATGTTTTTGGGTTATTTTTCTATGCTGCTTTACCGACCAAAATGTGGAATAATTACGTTCTTCTTGGGTTTCGGTTATCTTATTGGCTGGTATGCTTCTCTTTTATCTGATTTTTATTTCGCTATTTATTTTGATGTTGAACTGTTTACTCATTATTTTTTTTTTTCATAAAATAAAAGTTTGTTGCACTGTTAAATTTGGTACATGAAAGCAATATTGCATGCTACTTTTCTTTGTTTTTTCCTTTTTCTTTGTCTGTCTTGAAATTTTAAAATTAAATAATTCTTTAACAAGTTACAGGGTTAAGGACTTGTATTCTGCAATGGTTGGGAAATTTTGTTTTCTTTTTTCACTATTTATCTTAACCCATAAGTGCATTTATTGCTTTATTTGAACAGTTGCTCTGTTTACTTATTGTGGAAAGATTTCTTTAATTATATGGTGAAATTATATTGTGGACAGTTTGTCTTTTCACATTTTTTTTTTTTTAATTATATGGTGAGAAATGCATCTACTTTATATGCCGACATGCTTTCTTATTCGGAATTCTTGACCGTTCAAGTAAATTTGTAGCCATGTATATTACATGAGCGGGGATGCCTGGAAGGAAGGAGGCATTGATGCCACTGGTAAGCATAATTGCAACCTCGCTCTACGCCTAATTTTTTCTCCTTTGAAGGTGAAATTCGTTATAATTGCTTTACTCTGTTTGTAACATTATTTGGTTAGGTAACTTCTAGAACTTATCTGATTCATTAGATTTTTAGAATAAGTACTCAACTATTTTGGTACTTAAAGTCTGAATTGAAAACAATTCTATTCTGTTTCTGTTCTTACCTAAGTTGCAATGAGTGGCACTGTATTATGATATAACTTGAAAGTCTTTGATTAGTGGTGGGTAACTTTTTTTTTTTTAGACTATTAAAATTGATTTGAATGCAAGCTTACAAATGCATTACATGACAATTGATTGTGAACTGGTATTTTTAAATATCTAGGAGCCTTAATGGTGTTAACGCTGAAGGTCATTTCATGTGCGATGAATTACAATGATGGATTGTTGAAAGAAGAGGAGTTACATGAAGCTCAGAAGAAAAATCGATTGATTCGAATGCCCTCATTGATTGAGTATTTTGGTTATTGCCTCTGTTGTGGCAGTCACTTTGCTGGCCCAGTTTATGAAATGAAGGATTATCTTGACTGGACTGAAGGGAAGGGGGTAGGTTTATTGTATTTTTATTTTCTAGTTGTATGCTTTATCTTGTTGGAAAATAGTAGTTATGAGCTTTATAATTTCTATTAATTAACTTCTTTCCAGATTTGGAGCGGACCATGGCCATCACCTTTTGGAGCAACACTTCGAGCTCTTATACAAGCTGCTTTTTGCATGGGTGTGTATCTTTACCTGGCACCCCAATATCCCTTGGCCCGATTTTCTGAACCCATATACCAGGAATGGGGATTCTGGAAGCGGTTGAGTTATCAGTACATGTCGGGCTTCACAGCACGTTGGAAATATTATTTCATCTGGTCAATATCAGAGGCCTCAATGATTATTTCT
Organism: Bursera cuneata; assembly: GCA_026212285.1. Lineage (NCBI taxonomy): Eukaryota > Viridiplantae > Streptophyta > Magnoliopsida > Sapindales > Burseraceae > Bursera > Bursera cuneata. The sequence continues at coordinate 13,604 of JANLJB010001589.1, read as the reverse complement.
GGCCTGGGTTTTAGTGGGTGGACAGAATCTTCTCCACCAAAGCCAAAATGGGATCGTGCTAAGAATGTTGACATTTTAGGTGTTGAGCTTGTCAAGAGTGCAGTTGAGTTGCCACTTGTTTGGAACATACAAGTCAGCACCTGGCTTCGTCACTGTGAGTGTCTCTAGTCCTTAGATTGTCGTTCATGTGATATAATTTTATCAGTCATTTAGACAGGGAAATTGCTTATCCACGCTGAGAAACTTTAAGTTAGACTATAATTGCATTAGGTAGGAGTCTTGGTAATGATCTAGATACATCTAAAAATATCCAAAATTGTTACCCAATGCATTAAGAGTAAATAGAAAAAGTAAACTTGGTATTAGATAGCATTAGATCCTGCTGTGAATTTTTTTATTGGATTTATCTATATAAAGGTTCTTTGGTTTCGCTTGGTTGAAATTGGTTACTGCTAGTAGTCAAACTAATCTTCATGCAGTCCACTAATGGCCTATATGAAAACTTGAACTAAATCCCTTTGTGCATTCCACTAGTGGCCTATATGAAGACTTGTCTTACATAATATTTGCATAATAAGTTAAAAAAGCTTTCATCAAAATGATTATTTCAGAACAAGTTCAATGGTAGAAATTTTGATTATAGTATTGTCTGGTGTGCTTCTGTGAGGGAGATAAGTTTACATATGTTGACTTACACTTTTCTGGAAATAGAAATATGCTCGGCTATAATTAAACAAGAGACATAGCATATCTAATATTTTTGTGTTGCTGTAGATGTTTACGAGAGGCTTATTCAGAAGGGAAAGAAGCCCGGTTTCTTCCAGTTGCTGGCTACACAGACTGTTAGTGCTGTTTGGCATGTGAGTATCCTTTAGCTTGTGATGCCCAAATATGCTGTTGTTCTACATATGGTGATTTATTAATTGCTCTAACATCTTACTAAAACAAAGTTATGGATTCTTTCAGTTTGAGTTTTTTCTTTATTTGTACTTGTGTATAAACAATTAGTAAGCATCTTTTGCTACAAATGACATCATGTATAAAAATTTAATGAGTTTTTTTCCTATTACAAATAAATTTGTGGTTTTCCTGAACTTTGCTCGGGCAATTCTTTACCAAATGACAAGAGCCAACATAGCTTCTCTTTTTCAAGAAAATTATATTACCAATAACTGAAACTATTATTTTTATCTATTATTTTGTCCAGTTTCATAGGACCATCTTTGAGGATCATGTTACACAATACTAATCGTTTAACAATGCCATCAGTAGTGGTCCTTAATGTATGAACTGATATTTTCATGGTAGTTAATACATATCTTTGTATAGTTCATCACGAGGGTGCCATATTCTTACAATTCTAGTTAGGGGCCTGATCTTCTTTAGGTCAGCAAACATTGCTTTTTTCTCTGTCTCAGTGTTTGATGTTCCTTTTAAAGTTTTCAAATGGCTCGTCCTCTGCTTGATATCTTTCCATGTTCTCCAATCTGTGTTCGTGTTCGTAACTCATATATGCACAGAAGCATTTGATATGATTCTTATATTTTTCTGGATGAAGAGTAACCCTGTGCATGATTCGATTGTTCCCTTTATATTGATAGGATTTGATATTTGACTTGTTCTTTTATTTAATAAGACTTCTACATCAAAGTAACTTTTTCTTTCCAATCTTGTTTCATCAAATTACAGGGACTGTATCCTGGATACATCATATTCTTTGTTCAATCAGCACTGATGATTGCTGGTTCAAGAGGTAACTACACCTATTATGCTTTATTATTTAAGAATTATTTCTTGTTTTCCTCTCATACTTTCTTTGTTCTTTGAGCAGTCATTTACAGATGGCAACAAGCCTTGCCTTCAAAAATGGTTTTTGTTAAGAAGATAATGGGATTTCTCAACTTTGCTTATGCGGTTCTGGTTCTGAACTACTCCTGCGTTGGTTTTATGGTTAGTCTCTCTCTCTCTCTTTCTCCCTCTCACACACGCATTCACTTGGGCAATATGCATGTACACATTCATATGCCAACTAAATTTTCTTTCAGAATGATATTTGAGTTCTGAAGTTTGTCATGCTTGTATGCTTTGTATGGCACAGGTATTAAGCATGCATGAAACACTTGCCTCATATGGTAGCGTGTATTATATTGGAACCATTATCCCCAACTTGTTGCTCCTCCTCGGCACCATAATCAAAACTGCCAAGCCTGTAAGATCTAAAGCTCAGAAAGAACAGTGAGAATGTGCAATAGAAACCACATTTTCTTCTCTTTCAAGGTGTCTGTAATGAGGTCAGGATAATGGCGGAGCACCACATTCTGTGGTTTCTTTACCTTGTTATTCAAAGAGACAAGTGTAATGCTTGTTTTTATCACCGAAATTGTCAAGTTCAAATTTTACCTTAAGCTTCTTGGCGTCATGTTATTTAAATTTATTGCATTCTTTTAGTGCTATGAAGGAACTAGTTGAACAAAGTTCTCTTGAGGTTAATTTTGGATCTCCTGAAAAAAAAGCTTTTCTGACGAAGAAATAAAAATCCAACGAGAAGTTTATTAAGCTAATTTATGAACATGTTTATGTCCCCTCTGTTTTGCAAGAGTTGGGAAAAAAAGTTGAAAGAACTCGGATTAATAAATAAAATAAAAATAGTTTTTTTTTTTTAGCTAAAACTATGTTTTCAGTCAAGTAATTTCTGGAAAGATTTCCATACAACAAGATGGAAAAGAAATGTGACAATGTATAAGAGTTTCTGGCAATAAGAAAAATATTTCCAAAACACCATTTATTGAAGTTATTTTCATATTTACTTATCACATTATATGATTCCGAACTCTCAGTACTAACAGCGGAGGCCAATCACCATCAATAGCTTGTCCATCAATAGATTAAATTTTACGTTATGAAGAAGGTAAGTTGGTGCCCTTATTACAAGGTTGAAAATTGAGAAAATTGTAACATACAAGGAAATTCAGTTTGACAAAAAAGGTAGTTATAATAACTGATATTAGCAAAACTGAAACTGTGTTTTTATTCAAAATTTAAGTTAATCTTTATCATTATTACTAAGATTATAGTGGATGACCTAGAATTATCCTAATAAATAAGAAAAAGACAACGTAGTCTTGTTGAACCAACCATTAGGATTTCCTTAGCCAGACAGATGCCAACTGGCTTCAGATTTTTCGGTGCAGAGCTGGCTTTATTATGTTGCTTTCCAGTTTGCTTCAGAGGTTGGCCCAGTTTGATTTCTGTTTTTGTTTTATTTTTGTTTTAAACTTTGACTTAATTAAACCAAGCAGATGAATTTGATGCATTTTTTTTCTCTTAATTGCTGTTTCACGCATGAAGAAAATAATAAATAAATCATCTTTGACTTAAAATAATATTTATCTTCTCACCCAATTGTGTGGATGAGTTCCGAGTGATCAGCTTCTTTGATAATGCAAATAGCAAAAGTATTAAAAGTTAAATTCTCAAGATATATCATAAGTTTCAAAAAAAAAAAAGAAAATTTCAAAATTTTTGCATGCAAGATATATAACTGCCCAGTTTCTGGAAATTTTGCAAGTAAACAGATTGATTACCTCCATATAAGAAAAAGAATAAGAGGCAAAGGTCTCCATGTTTGTCTCCTTCATCACGTAACTACTTTCCATATGCGCAAAACGATTTTTCCTTTCTTTATATGAGATAGATTCTTCTCTTCACACTCTTCCTTGGCTGTCCATTCCTTTTCTTTTCACTTTTCTCTCAAGTTTTCTATTCTTCTTTCGATTGCATATACTCAGCCCCAGTTGTGTTTCTGGCCATTTGTTTTTACTTGCAATTACATTTTACTCAAAGCCCTTCATACCATGAAGAGACTTGTTGAGAGATCTACTGTTCTTTCTGCTCTTCTCTTCTGGCTTTCCTCTTACAAGTGTTGTGACTTCTCTTGCTCAGTCAGTCTCTGATTATTTCAAGCCTCGGAGTTGCAGCAATATATACTTACATAGAGCAGATGAAATCAAAGGTTAAGGGGATGTTTTCATTGCCAAGAAACGATAATTCTAGTGGTGGGAATGTTGAAGAGTGGGAAATTAGGCCAGGAGGAATGTTGGTTCAGAGCCGAAATTCGGGTTCCAATCAAACTTCTATTTCAATACCCACCATTAAAGTTAGAGTGAAATATGGCTCCACATATCATGAAGTTTATACCAGTTCTCAAGCAAGCTTTGGTAATGAAATTTCTGAAATTTTTTGGTGTCTTTGCTTTGTTGAATACAGAGAGATAAGCGTGGAATTTTTAAGTGTTCTGATGGGGGGGTTTGTCTTTATGTTGCAGGTGAATTGAAGAAAAGGTTGGCAGAACATACTGGATTGCACCATCAAGATCAGAAGCTGATATACAAAAAGAAAGAGAGAGATTCTAAAATGTATTTAGATGTTGCAGGAGTGAAAGATGGATCGAAAATTGTGTTGGTTGAGGACATTGCAAGCCGAGAAAGGCGGTGCCTGGAAATGCTAAAAAATGCTAAGATTGAAAAGGCTTCAAAGTCCTTGGCACATATCAGCTTGGAAGTTGACAAATTTGCTGAACAGGTAAATTGTGTTCTTATACATCTATGATAGATATTGAAGAAAACTAAAGAGATTTGATAAGAAAATAATTTTATTTGCTTTTTTCCTCAATTGGGTAGGTCAAAGTTTTGGAAGCCTCAGCCTCTGGAGGGGAGAAAGTCACAGATACGGATTTAGATAATTTGACTGGATTTTTAATGACAGAATTAGTTAAACTGGATGAAATTGCAGTTGTGGGAGATTTGAATATGCAAAAGAAAATGCAGGTAATTTGGCGTTTGTGATTACTCCTTTAGCTTTATTGTTGCATACTAAAGTAGCTTCTATTAAACTAATTTAGTTATTTGACATGATTGTTTAAGGAAAGGAGAGTTCAAAAGCACATAGAAACTCTTGATATGTTAAAGCTACGTAATTCCAAGCTTGGCAGCAAAGCAAGCAAAACTCCGCTGCACCAACCAGAGCATTCAAATGGGAAAGTGCCAATACAATTGCAAAAGCAGCAGCAGGTGCAATCAAAGCAGAGGAATTTGACAGGGCAAAGGCCAGTTCAGCCGCAACCAACGAGGCATTCTCCGTCTGTTGTGTTCACAACCAAATGGGAAACTTTTGATTGAGGTTTGGAGCTAAAGCTCATTACATGTATTACGCATCAACATCCAAGATTACCAAATTGAGAGATAAAATAAGGCATGGCAGTTGCATATTTGCGGAGACAGGATTGTCTATGTTTGAGCTCCATTCTTTGTTATTACCCTTCCAGATTAGCTTAGTCCTTGTGATGCTCATTTGCATCTTTTTTTTTTCCGTTCTTGTGGGAAGTTTGTTCTTTGCTAGTGTATATAGATGGTAAAATAAACAAATGGAAAGAAAGGGGTATGGACTTTTGTACTTATCAAATTATTGCATATATTTCAAAGAGTTGTCAGAAACGTATGATTATAGAATACCATTGAAGAATCTTTTTGCTTTCTCTCTAGTTGTGTGTGTAGTTACCACTTGGGACCATTAGGCCAATCTGTCTACAATTTTCATTGATTAATATTGAGTAAGTCAACGAGTCTCTCTGGCTTGGCACTTGACAGTTGGGACCATTAAACTCAGAAACCTTTTAACAAGATGTATCTCACTATCTCCGTTTATATGAGACTTACACGAAATCGTAACAATAAACGAGGGTAGCCCAGTTTTGGTAATAATGATAGTTTTTTACGGTCAACCACATGAGGGAGAAAAAAAATATTAGGAAGAAGATTACCCTTTTGTGATCGTTTAAGCTAATCATACCAAAATAACGGAATGGCAAGTTTGACTTTAATTAGAGAGCATAATTTGATAATTGTGGCATCGGGCAAGCTTAATCATTTAGAAGTAGCATATTTGGAGAATTATTATTATCACTTCCATTATTAAGTCCTTTTATGCTGTGATTGAATCTTGTAAAATCTTTAGAACAGTTTTCATTCCTTCAAGTTTGCCCTTCATTACTAAAGAGGTAAAGAGAAGGCAGGCAGCAGGCAAAGCCTAACGGAATTTTTTTTGAAGTGTCTAAAATAGATAAAAATTTATAATGTCTTGCTTCTGCTAGAAGATTATAATGAAAGAAGTTAGCAAATGCACCGACAGTGGCACAGTTGAGGTTTCCTTTGATCAGCTAGAAATGAGAGGAATTAACCATAAAGTTCTTATTGACCCAAAACATTAAATCAGAGACAGGATTTGTCAAATACTAGTTAGCGCAAGAAATCATCCAAGTCAAGCAAGTTGGCTATCTGATTGTGACACTGTAATCATTATGACAAACTTTAAACAAGTGATATCATAGCTGTGGTAGTAGAAAGCCCATACTACTGTTAAAATCAGCCTTATAATGGTAGCATTATTGAAGTGTTACCAACCTGAAAGGCTGAAACTCATCCCCTTGTTTCCTATTACCTTCTGGCTTCAGTCTCACTCTCAGTTTCATTTTTATCAGAGCTTAATGCGAGTGAGTCAAAAATTGGCATTGTATAGGTAAGTATAATATGATGGTTACATAAAAAGGAAAAAATCAGAAACAAAATGTCTTTAGGTATGCAACAGCGAAACAAATTAGGGCAAACTGGATCAACCGAGTGGTTCCTTAAGGCAAAAATGGGAAATAAGTAAGTAAAGATAAAGAGGGTAATTGAAAGATGCTCAATTATAGGTGCTTGATTTGGCATATCTTGATCAATAACTTGAGAGGACTGTCATGAATGAAAGTAGAGAGGAACATGTCAGAGAACACGAGAGTGTGAATTACAAAGGAAGAATTAATGAACAGAAGTTTGATTGCGTTCTACATTTCTCAACTACATGCAAGAAGTACAAAAAGTAAAGAACTAAGCGCACTTGCAGTTCTCAAGATTGTTAAATGCTTCAGCTTCCTTATTTTTTAGCTTTGCAGTAAAGAAACAGAAGTGAGGGACCATGCTAGCTATTCAATTTTTTTCCTTTCCCCCTTTGCAGCTCTAAGGGCAACTTAGCTTTGCTAACAGTGATCTACATTAGGTACATAAACTCCATAACAGTTGGACTGACTGGTGTAATTTATCGAAAAATCAATTGGAGAAGATACGTAAAAGAATGTGAACCATTTTATACTTGACTGATCTGAAGGAAGGTAAAATGTCATGATCAATTTTGGTTGCTTCCTCCCTCTTAGCAGAATCTAATACTAACTTTTCATGCTTGCAAGAGGAGATCACTGTCATTACTTGACGTCTAGATCTGTTTGTTTAGAGCAAATCCCATCTGCTTGCATAAATTGTGGAGCTGATGCTTCCAGATGAGCAGGTGGTACACTGGTCCCTAACCAAGTTGTACTTGTTAATGATGTTATTACATTATTTCAGACCATAAATTCTACCTTTAAATTCATTTAATATCAGGAGAGGTCACAGGTCGGCTCTATAATTTGTCTACTCGTTTTGGATCTATCTATTAAAACTTTATAAATTTGAAAAAAAAAAAAAAAAGTTAAATGCACTTTTTTAAATGTTTTCTACTCATTTAAATGCACTTTTTTTTTTTAACTTTTTCTTAAGTTCAATATTTTCTTTCATTGTCTAATTAAGTTCAATATCATTTCAAGTGAATTATAGACATATTAAACTATGATTTTGGTGAGCTGACAAATTGTATATAAGTTACACACTTCACAACCGATGAGTAAATATTCATTAGCTTCTCTAAAACTCATGACCAAATAATTTGGTCTTGTCAACTTGTCATGTCACGAGGTAATTGTGAACTCATAAACTATAATTGGTTAAACGATTATAAAAAATTAATATTTGACTTATATTAGTTTAAACTTTGTTATTTTTGTAAATTATCTTTAAAACTTCTTATCCACTACCCACATTGGTTTTCAATAATAATAATAACACATATTGTAAAAGTCTTATATTATGCAGCAATTTTCTGTGTAGTCTAAGAAAATATCTACTACAGACTCTTTGGAAGCAGAGGCAGATTCCAAGACTACTTTTGTGGTGGTTTTAGTGGGCTAATGCTCTCTCACAATCAAGATGAAAGTGAAACAAATTGCCTTAAGAGCCATAGAAATTTTGGTTATCTTGAAGCAACAACTCACATCAAAATGGGGCCAAGGCCAACAAGCGAAAAGAGCAAAAGCCATTATCGAGTTAATGTGATGTAAAAGAGGGAAGGGCCATTATGCATGCCTATAATTAAGTGAGCTTGGACTGGCATTGGCATCGAAATCAACAAAGTTTGGAGTCATTTCCTTTAAACTTTATCTTTTTGTTGCCTAAAACACATGGGAGCTACTTCCTACTGCTGCTAGGAATGAAAAGATGGAATCATTTCTAGAACCAATCTCAAAGATCAATAACTTCGTTTGATGTTACAGAACAGTAATGGGTTTGGCCCATTACGCCTAGGCCTGTTGGGCCAACAATTAATGGGTTTGTGCCATTACCCATAGGCCTGTTGGACCTTTGTGGGCCCAATTTTCCAGTCAACATTGAAAACCTCGACTACACAAAAATTATCAATATTAGACCCAAAAAAAGGTTAATAAGAGTCATAATGGAAGGTGGGGAAAAATTTTATTATGAAGGTCGGATACAGCATCCAGATGGGTATAGTTATGCTGCCTACGACAACGTTTCACAATCAAATTCATGAAGGAAGAATTTTATATGTATAACTAAATGACAATCCGCAAACTTAGAAAAGTTTTTTTTTTTTGGTATGAATATCAAATTAAAATCTTGAATTAGTCTACTCTCCACTTCTCCATAAACGCATGCATGCTGTAGTTCTGGATCTCTGTTTCCATTTATTCTAAATTGAAGTCTATGAATGATCATATGTTTGACTTATAAATTTATTTGATTATTCCGTTTATAATTTACTATATAATGTGCAACCCAAGCATATGGTGCTTCACAGAGCAATTGTTGTTGCATTGTGTATCTAAATATAAAAGCTTCGTGGGTGGAGGAAAATGTGCAACATGCATGCATGCATGCATGGCATATATATTGTGAAGAAGAGAGAGTATCTACAATACATCTATGCTTAAAGACCAATCATGATTTGAAAAAAAAAAAAAAAAAAATTCCCAATAAATCATGTTTATAATCAACTTGTGATGGGTATACATATGCATGGCATATTGGCATGTTTATATAAATGGAAAATTAGTGCATATTTGATTAGTAAAAGGTCAAATCAGCCGCCATAGTTGTATGTTTTATATATGAGAAACGAGACACACATTTCTATTTTTATTTTTATTTCTCTGCCGCCTCGTCCAAATATATAATCTTACGCGACATTGTTTGTGTACTTAAAAAATAATAATAATAAATTGCAGTTTATTGATGCATATATCAATTGGTCCGATGGATGATGTAGGGCGGCCAGACATGCATCATGCATCGAATGAAAGAAGGGAATTTAAGAAATGGTCTAAATTTTGGGTGTCTTTTTAAAAATAATTAATACTCTGAATTTATATAATTTATCGGGATAATATAAAATAGTACCTTTATATTTTGATTTTATCTCAAACAAAAAGTAAGTTTACCATTTTTATCAACTAAACCCTTAAGGTTTACTTTTTTTAATCAAATATTAATTTTAACCCCAAAAAATATATATTTACCCCTACTAAAATTTATTTATTAATTTTAATATAAAAAAATAAATAAAAAATAAAAAAATTATACTCCCATAATAAATAAATTTCAATTTTTTATATTTTCATTTTTTTTTATTAAGAAAAAAATTTAAGTAGGGGTAAATATGTATTTTTTAATATTAAAATTAACAGTTGATTAAAAAAAGCAAACCTTAGGAGTTTAGTTGATGAAAATGATAAACTTGCTTCTGTTTGAGATTAGGTCAAAACACAAGGGTACTATTTGATATTATCCCATAATTTATCTATTCAATCAAATGTGCCATAACGAAAATACCCGTCCCTATATTCTAACTCGCTCTTCCAATTCTAACTCTCTATGACGCATTTCAAATTTCAAATCAATTCAAACTCCTACCTCATACAAACTTTCTCCTAACTCTCTAACTCCCCGCACCTGTAACCCTACTGGATTTCATACAACAAGTGTTATTTCGTACTACTTGTTTTTGCCATTTCGTAGATATAAATGATTAGATGCTTATGTGATTATCAATGAAGTTAATTTCACCTTACTACTACAGTACTGAACAAAAAACTCAACATCATCACGGTTTTGGAAAGTCATAATTGGGGATCTTTATGAGTTCTAGTACAAAAATCTTGTCATCAATTTCATAATACAATTTTCTCAATCAAAACTAAGTTTTGTATATAATATTTCTATCAACTGATCATATCCAATATCTTTTGATATTGACAACCCTTTAATGATACCACCTATGTATTTAATATCATCATTTTATTGTGACCCCTAACGATCACTATAATGTTCAATAATACAAACTTTGTCCATTATCTTGTAAATCCAATAAAAAAATATTAGATTACATAGCAAAACATTTTAATTTGACGCAAAATAAATGTAAATTAACGTTCTTTTTTTTTTTTGTACCGTTTGGATTGTGGCAGTCCATTCAGTTCGGAAGTGGGCTCTAACTATCCCATTGTCCATTATTCTACATTTCATATTTCTGATAAAAAATTGTGCAAGAAATCGTTCTAATTTCTATTTTCTTATAGAAAATGTCTATATTTTTCATTACTACACAACTTTAAACTATCAAAAAAAAAATTTTTAATTTGAATCCATGATCTACAGCAAACTCATTGGTTTTTTAACAAAATAATATTTTATGGAGAGATGAGGGACTAAAACTTACCTTTGTAACTTTAGATGCTCACAAAATCCTTTCTGGATGCCAATTGCTACTTAGTGTTGTGAAGAATGGATAAATGAGTGTGCGAACAAGATTTTCGGAGTTGAAGTTCATAGGTTAAAAGTTTCGGAGTTGAAGTTCATAGGTTAAAAGTAAGGTAATGGTATCGTGTTGAAGACAATATATATGGTAAGTTAAGGGAGGGACAATCTCATCAAATTACATATAAGTGGTCAGGTAAGTTATAAAAAACGAGGAGTAATTATTTTTAGAAAGAACTCTAAAAATTTGGTTATTTCTTATAATTCCCCAATAAAAACGTTAGCTACACGCATGCATGACAACCAACCCATATTCCATTACTCACAGACAAAATGTGTGTACACAGTACACGTATGTGTTGAAATATGAAATACATGCCACAAAATATAGGGGTAAATACATAGACACCCCCAAGGTTTGGTCTAAGTAACAAACTCACCCCTGTTATTCATAAAGTAACATAAAGATCCCCATTTTGATATTTTAAGTAACATTGAGACCCCTATTTTTATGTGTCAAGACCCCCATATTTTCCAATTCTAGGGGTATCTATGTTACTTTATGAATAACAGGGATGAGATTGTTACTTAGATCAAACATCGGGGTGTCTATGTATTTACCCCACAAAATATATGGCACGAGGAGCCATGCTAATCGCTAGGTGCCTTCCTTTTAAAGGAGACAAATAAATCAACGTAGTGCATTTTAATTATATATAAAGTGATGTAATTTGAATTAAATTAAATAGATTATGGTCTCTTAATTCATTACAATTAAATAAATGAAGTTAGATAAGTTCTTAATTTAAAAATGAAACGAGACAGACAACAGTATATATCATTATCCTCCAAGCTACCAACCATTTATGCCTTATCTAACAAATATTTTACAATAAATAGAATTATATTATGAATTAGATTTATACAAATATGTAAAGTTGTTTAAATGTTATTTTTTTTTATTGTAAGACAAGTGGGTATCATAAAATGATTTTAAAAAATATTCACAAAATCATCATTCTTAATATTTATTTAGCCTCAAATAAGAGGTTGACACAAAAACACATTAAATTCTTTCTTATAATCAATTAAAAAAGTGTACAGTAATACAAAGCGATTATCTTGAGTTGAATTGTAACGCACGACTAGGACACAAAGAAATAAAAGGGGATGCACCTATCTGTTGCTGAGTCTTGACTATTCAGATAAAACTTCTCAAATGGTTGCAGGTGGCAGCCGTGGCCCATTAGACCATCACCGCCCGCAGCTGTACGCCGCCGGTCACGTTACTTACAATATGCACCAAGCGATAAGCATTAAATTTTTTTCAAAGTTGATTAATTTTTATTGATTTTGAGAATGCTCGGAAGCATTTTTCCAGTAATGCTTCGAAGTTCGTTGATTCACACACGAATATTGAATATTTCCTTTTTTCTCTGCGCCGATTCCTCTTACAAATTCAACAATTTTCGGCACAAATAAGAACCATATAAGATATTAAAAAATTTTCTAGACCATTATCTACGTGTCCGACGCTCAAGTTCTTTTATGATGATCTTTTGACAATGGTTAACTAAACAACTTAAATCTTCGTTTAGCAACTGATTACTCTGCTGAATAAAATGATAATTGATTTAGTATTAGGATAATTATTAACAAAGTCAAAATAGTGAAGTTGTCGTGCACAGGTGAAACAACAAATGTCAAAACTTTAATCATAAAATAAAATGAATCCACATCTTGCTATTGTCGGCAAATATTTATATACACGTGCACCACCCATCCAATTCCTAATTTGTAATTACAATTGACTTTAATAAAGTAAAACAAAATAAAAAAACTTAGAATTTTGAGTGTTGAAGTGAAGCCGGCGGGCAACCAATTTTGAAGTTTCTGGGTTTTTGATAACTTTTCTATGCCGGCGTTTGGTTAGACAAGACAATAGTTGTTTAGTTACAATGATTAGAATAATTCAAACAACATTGTTTAATCAACCTTCGTTATAAAATTCAAGATAATCCGCAAAATTATAATATATATTTATTTTAAAAAAAAAATATCAAAATCGACGTTATTGATTTGTTTCAAGCTTATCTAATAGATTGAATCATTAAATTATCAATAGTTTTATTAAGTAATATCTATTCAACGTAATCGGTAAAATTTCTAATTTTTTTAAGAAATTAAGTATTTATTGTATAATAAGGGTTTATGTATGGAAGATTATTTAACTACTTATTTAAATCGAGTAACCTTTTAAAGATTGTGTTTGTCATAAGTAGAAAAAAATGTTTAACTTCTCGTGTAGTAGTGTGAAATAATTTAAGTTTGAAAACTAATAACTACATGATTGGATCCAGCAAAGTTCATGAGCTACAATATCACCACGTGGCTCCTTTTCATAAATTAGCATTTTAAAATTGAAAAAAAAAATGGAGAAAAGTATAAAGTAGATAGAAGTTGGCAAGTTGAGGTAGAAGTTGTATTGGCTGATCGAAGCATGGATGCATCTACAGGGTTAGTTTGGCGATGAGTCTCCTGTACATGTATATGCCAAATTGACGTATACAAAGTTGTGGCCCATCAATTTGTTAGCTTGGGATATTTTCCTATACATATGAATATCAAAATAAAAGTTTTTTTTTT
>JANLJB010001588.1:0-43820 GCA_026212285.1 Bursera cuneata | reverse complement strand
CCTCTGCACTTAAATAAAATATAGGATACTTGAACTTGAGATTCTTGAAACTTTTCTACACAAATTGCTTTCATACCAGGAAATTCATCTTAAAATAATATTCAAATTAGTCTGATTTTTCAAAACAGATTCTGATTCCAAATTATTCCAGATCCCAAATCAGTAGCTATTGGACGGACACTAAATAGCTTTCAAAACATGCTAGTCAAAACAGAATGCCTATGAACAATCAATNCAAAGTATATTCAGCTTCAGCTAGAAAAGAACCACTATACCTTATCAACATCAACCAATGGAACATGCAACTGAAATGAAGGATCCAACCAATCGCAAGGCGATGAGGGTACCTGGATATTACCAGCAAGAAAATAGTTTCACTATAACATATTCAATCAAGCTAAAAGTACTAATGGGAAAAGAGAAAGTCACATCTGATAAATTTGAAAGAAAGTAAAAATATCAACTNTTTTTTTTTCCTTCTGTTAAATAGCTCAGGGCGTGAACTGCACAGATATTTGAGAAATGATATACAATAAATAAATAAAGAAAACAAGATAAATGAACATATATAAACATTTTGCAATGGCGAATTCCTGCCTACAGGGTCCATATGAAGACAAAATAGCCCATAACCCCTGTCAAAAAAACATGTTTGTGGCTAGTTTCAACATGGCAGCAAATATAGTTCTTATTCCACGTAAATAAGTACAAGTTGAGATGAAAAAATGACATTACATTTCTATTCGTATCAGTGACATCATTGCCACAAATTTGGTCTGTCTCCTCTTTATTTTCCAGTTCAATAGGAGAGCTTGCAGCTTGAGACTTAGTGGGCACTCCAGTTTTCACCTCCTGTTGTTATCTACATAAGTCAAATTTCATAATGAAAAAGAAATAAATGAAATAACCAGAAAATGCAGTTTCAACCATTATCATAAACAAATAAATAAAAGCTAATACAGTTAGCTAATTGTATATATGAGACCTTATTCGTAGCCATCCCTTTTGGAGATTTGCACATTACATCACTCTCTTCCTCACAGCAGGGTTGATCAGAAGCAGAACAACACAATCTTCCAGCGGTTGTGGTACAGTTACAAGAGGCAATGTACTTGCCTTCAGTTAACAGATTAGCATTACGGGTATTTTCAGTATGCAAGTCCTCACAAATATCCATGTCCTGGCTCATATCAAGCGGGGGTTCGAATGCCTGCCAAACAGAAAACAGTTAAACCATTTTAAGAGAGCTGCTTTTAGAAAATAAAGAAGTACAGCATCAAATGATAAAAAATTCACAAAAGATAAAATATTATGGAAGAGAAAGAGAGATGATACAGCAGAATGAAGACTAAAACTGACCTGAAGCATAGCAAATATGAAATAGGAATTTATTGAAATACACCTGCAGAGTCAGTGAAGATGCTATTTTTATAAGAAATTTTAATTTTAAGAATTTAATTAATGGATATTACTATAGCCCTGGAAAGGAAAGGTGAGAATAAATGATCCATCAGAATTAGAACTTCCCCACATGAATAATTAATTATGAAAATATGCAAGTTAAAAAAAAAAACTTACCTTCTTAGCTTTTGAAACTTGGAAGGGTAGTGGGATAGTAAAGCCTGAAAATGGGATTAAAATGAACAAACAAATAAATTAATAAACAGAAAGAAGAAAAATAAGGGGCAGGGGCGGAGGGTAGGGTTAAAAGATAAAATAATACCTTGTGCGGAGGTGGAAGCTTTCTGAAACATCTTTCGTATCTTTTCACATCCTCTTCTGCAGCCTCTGGATAGCTGTACTCAAATCAACAAAACATAAGAATTTAGTTTCAACAAATTTCTTTCAAGAAAATTAAATTACATGAAGGAGAAGAAGGCACTTGAGATAGGCGCTTATAATACGCCGAAGGGATTTCACTTCGAGAGCTTCTTCAAGCCTTCTTTGGCGACGTCGTTCCTCGTCTTCCTCCATCTCCATCTCCCGCTGCTGCTGATTCTGAATCTGATAAGCAGGCTTTGTAAATAAATTGTAATTGAAGTAGGCAATTGTTGGCTCTTCGCTAGAGCTTCATGCAGCAGTAACACAACCGCACAAGCACTCCATCTCCAGCCGACCTAACTAAAATCCTTTTATTTGGGCTACCACATTCACTTTACATGACCCTTTTTTTTTTTGGTTTATTACCAATAAAAAGGTACTTTGATAATTTATTTAAAAAGCAATTTACCGTTACGAATAGGACAAAGACACTACCTTTTTGTTTTGAATTGGAGAAGCTGAAAGGGTGAGCGAGCGCTGCGGTGACGAGCCGTAAGAAAGATGAGCAGAGCTTTCCTTCCGCCGGCCTATATAGGAGAGGAACCCAACGGCAGCTATTTATTAAATCGATTTAAATGATGAGGCCATTCTTGGAATTTATGTAGCATAATCAATCTAAATACTTAATTATCATTGACCACGGTTCATTTTCTCTTTTTTTTTTTCACTTATACAATACTTTTATCTTTTTTATTTCTTTCATCCTGAAGATATTTTAAAATCTCTTCTCAACACTTTCAATTAAAAATTTTATTAATTAATACCTATTAACTTTTATATTTTAATAAATTCATCATTTTATCCTTATTATCACATATAAAAAATAATTAATTTTCAAAAATAATATTAAATTAAATAACTAAATTACTCTTGAAATAAATACTAATATATGTTAATATGATTCATAAAAAATAATTTTAATATATATTAATATATATTAAAGGTAATTTGATTATTTAATATAATATTATTCTTTCAAAATTAAGTTATTTTTTTAAATGTGTTAATAAGAATAAAATGAAAATTTTATTAAAATATGTAGGTTAATATATGTTAACTAATAGAATTTTTAACTGAATGACCTGAGAAGAGATTTTTTTAAAACTTAAGGATGAGAAAAGATAAAAAGGGTAAAAGTCTCGTATAAATGAAAAAAAAAAAGAGAAAATATAGGAATAGTCAACGATAATTACTCTAATTTAAACCCTCAAAAATATATTTCATAAGAGAGATTTATAAAATTAACTAAACTCAACCGGGTATCAACTAGTCAAGTGAGTACCAATGGACCAACGATTTTTTTTTTACTATTTTTTAACCCAATTAAATTTGATTTTTTTTAATAATTAATCCATAAAAAGAATAATAAACCATTTTACCAAACTTATAGAAGAGATATAAGGCCCCATCTGATCTAATGGTCTCCATTACCACATCTCAAACTGAATAATCTCATTTACTCCCATCAAATTAACCTACCTGTTTGAGACTTGACCATACACCGGATGCACCCACTGCATTATTTTATATAAAACTAAAAAAATATATACGCAAAAATGAACTTACAAAACTTAAATTTTTAACTTCCATTCATTTAAAATTTGAAAAATGAACATATAAAAATTATATATAAACATTTTCAAGTTATAATCATTTTTCTTTGTTATATATTCGTTTTTACTTGTTTTTAATTTTTTTATTACGAGTATATTAGATGCACCATACTATAATGTAACCCGACAATTTGATATGACATGAGTTGCCTACTTAAATGAACTAATAAAACAAAATAGTAACCATATAAATAAAATGATTACAGATTATTGTCAATTTCAAGAGCGCTCATTCTACTCAACATTCACCTCGTTGTTTGTGTAAGTAGAGAGAAAACACATCGTAGTGCCACAATCTGGTGCCAGGAGTCTAAAAATTTATAGAGAAAAGGTTAGTGTACGTAACGAATAATAATATTAGATACACAAGGCAATAATAATAATATGGTTCTTCAGGGTACCTTCATCCAACAATTATTAATGTCTCAACAGTTAATACAGGGTTTCTAATAATTCAGGCGAATTCCCTGAACCGTACCACCTCCTTGTCCCCAACAAATACACTGCAGAAACATAATAATAATCACAGATGTCTCTTGAAAATGAACAGAAGTATGGAACAAAAGTCAGTTTCCAGAGTTTTTGTGAAACCACCTGTACATTCAGTCTATCGGCTATGCTTCCAGTTGTGTCTGGAGTATCAACACAGAGCACCAAAATAAAGCTCCCCAGAAGATTAAAACTCCCGGTCACTAACTCCATCCAGCATTTTCATCATAATACATTTAATGCATCATCCTAAATTCAAGATGAGCATTATGGATATTAATTTTTCAGGAAAAAGAAAATTAAAATTAAACAGACAACGCTTAACCCTTAAAATGCTACCTAACTAAATGCACTAGACAACCCTTCCACTGTATGCCAATGATATTCCATTTCTATGCTGATTCACTTCTCAAAGCATCATTGGAATTCATGCAAGAAGACTACCGAGCCACAGCATTGAAATTTTCGCAACACATCTTTTTCTTCCTCCTTTAACCTCGCACCGATTCCGAAATTATTTGGCCACCACGGCGAGCACAGGCAATGGATTCCGTGTTGGACTCACATTGGCTGGCAAAATTTTTTAAAGAATTCAACTGTTGATCATTAGTGTGAGGAAGACTAGCACGGAGAAGCTCCCTGGGCATTTCCCGCTTAATAGCCTCTGAGTTATTGACCTCTGTGTTTGGCTGAGATTGCTTTATAGTTTCATATTTACTCATGCAATACTTGGTAAGCAGATCAAAGAAAGGGCCAAATGAAGCATGCCAGAGATCAAGATTCTTAGGGGCACTACCAGAAGGATAAGGAGGAACCGCTAGCAGATCACTTGCCCTTTCAAGAACCGATATTAAAATAACAGTGGCACAATCCCCAGCAGGGCTTCCAATGGGACGGAGTGGTGGCTGCTCCGAAGAACAAACAACTGCAATAAGACAAGCACTAAGTGCACGAAGATCCATGTCACTAACGCATGCACAAACTGTCTTTGCAAGATTGGTAGTCGTCTGAAATGCTCCAGGATCGGAAGGGAGGCCGCCAAACAGAAACCTCAAATGACGGAAAATAGCCATACAGACAATTCGGGAGAGTTCACTACCAGGGAATAGAAGCTGAAGGAACTTGATGAAGAACTTTCGACCTTTAGGAAGAGAGACCAACCTTAGGAACACAATGTCATCCTTCATAGCTAGCCCAACTTTCTGGCAACTTTTGCCAAGTGGATCAACAAGCTGAAGTGATGCTGCCAATCCTTCCAGCAGAATTTGGCGCCTCTGCCTGAGTTGAGCCCCACCATCTTGAGGCTGACTAAACTGTAGGAGCCGGTCAATATCATCTATGTCAAGAAGAAGAGAAAGGCTATCTTCAATAGTAATCCTAGCTGCAAGCATTGGTTCCTGTTCTAAAGGCTTCTCAGAGACTTTCTGTTCAGCATTTCCATCACCAGAACCAGACGGAGGATCAACATCAAGTAGTGGACGAGGCTTTCTTATGGAAGAGAGGTGAAGATGAAGATTCTGTTCTGTACTGTTGCGGGCTCGAGAAGGGAGCTCCTTCAGATGAGATGGGAAAAAATGATTTTTCATCCTTGATCCAGAAGATTTTTTGGCAACCCGAGCTTGATGGTAGTAATCATCTATGTATGGATCATTGCTATGTGTTGCCGCATGCTGCATTTTAAGAATACTCTCTATCTCTTCAGCTGTCATATACTTGGATCTGAATTGCACCCATCCACTATCACTTTTCTGGCTACCATTATCAGAGCCTTGTTGGGAAAATCGCATGTGTTGTCTGCCTCTTTGTGATGTTTTGGTTTTTTGATCCCTAATTTCTGTCAATCCATGCATCACTTTGTGTGATGATGAAGGATGACCAGAGTATATTTGGGATTGCAAAGCTGCAAAATGGGCCAAAGACGGCTGAACTGGATGATGCAATCTCTGCTGTTGCAGCTGTGGCTGAACTGGCATTAACTGTGAAGAAAGGAGGTCACTTTGGTAGGGCAATTGTTGTTGCAATATATTGTGCAATAGACTAGAGTTATCTCCATGTAAGAGGCCAGCATGGCTAACCCAGTGATTTTGATGCCTGCTACCAAGAGAAAGGCCAGGCGAGGTGAACTGGGACAAATTTCCTCCGCCATAATGCAGCCCATGAGATAAGCCAGCCAGATGAAGATTAGTGCTGGATGCAGGAGAGAGATTTGGTGCCAAGTAGGGTGAATGAAGTCCACCAGCATGAGAAGGAATATTAAGATGCTGTGGTGATGCCTGCTGGGATCTGCTACCAGGAGGAGGGAAGGATGTGAAACTTGATTTAGGGACAAGAATTGGTTCACTAGAGAAGTGATTCTGTGGTTGCTGCTCGGGATATGAGGATGTTCTGTGCAAAGGTTTTGATTCTGCAAAACGAGCAGAAGAAGGTTGTGGTTGTGATGACCATCTCTTACCTTCTTGATAGTCTTCAGTGTCAAGCATATGCTGATCTAACCAGTTCCCAAATTCTCCATCTTGTGCCCAATCAGTAGCAGATGAACCTGAAGAGAAGTTACTGTCACATGGGACTTAAGAGAATCAAAAGAACTTAAATATCCAGAGCTGTTAGTTCCTACAAACTTCATATTATTTCAGAACTGGTAATAGAAAAATCCAGCAATTCAAATACTAGTATCTCCCATTATATAAATTTAATTATAACAACACTAGCACAGAGATTATAATTTTAACTGATCCATGTGAGAAGCATATTAGTTAAATCTGCCTTGCAAGAGATGGGCCATAATAGAACTTAAATACCATGTTGGGTCACTTAATCTTTCTTACCTATAAGCATAAGATTTTGGGAGAATGGCTCCTCAGCATGGTACAGAGGCAAGCATGACATCTTATGTTCAAATCTCCATTATAAAAATTCAAGGGCAACAATCGGTATGTGTTTATATTTATATCAAATCCAAGTGCGAAGAATGCTGATTAAATCAGCCTTGCGATTGATGGGGCATATTAAAAGTTAAATACTGAGTTGGGTCCTTATTTATAAGATTAAGATTTTATCTTTAATGGTTCCTCGACAAGCACCAAAGCACAAGCCTGAATCCTATCCTACACCTTAATGAAGCCAGGAGCCATCCATACACATCATATTTATGAAAACTGTCATTTTTAAAATGATTTAAAGCTTGCCCAAACCAGAATTGGATCTCATATAAAGTGACAAAGAAGCCAGAAATACAGTTCCAAATTCAAAGAATCCAACAAGATCATATATGTGATACTAAACTTTCATAAAATGGAAGGAAATAAACAATAAGCTCAAAGAAGCGGTCAGAAGAAAATTGGTTGGCAAATACATGTTATCTCTATCCAAGAATGAGTGAATCTTAAACTAATTAAGGAGAGGGATCAAGGACTGAGGCATACACTATAAATAAAGCAAAATGAAGGCAGATGTGCCCATATGTTCACAGGCGACTGCACACAGAGAGAGAGAATGTAAATTTTGATTAAAAGATTTTTCTTTTAAAAAATAAAAAATAAAACCCGTTCAAGCAAGCTAACAAAAGATTGCTTCAGATTTGAGCACATCTTTTATGCTTATAGCTGAGTGTTCCATAGAGGGAGGGGAGGTAAATCCACATAAAGATATGTGACATTTTCACTCACTTTCCCTTGAAAATGATCCTGATCTGTCACCAATAACTCCTGGATTTCTTGGTCCCGTGACAACTCTGTTCAACTGCACAAAAGAAAAACAAAATATAGAACCAACCTAGCAAAGGGTTGAAAGCATCCCGGAACCTTAAGGTTACACTGATATATTGTTACCATTAACCAACAAGCAACCATAAATAACCAGCACTACAAAAAAATAACATTGATATCAAGCAACCATCAAATATTTGGAATATTATATGACAATAAGGACACTCAAAAGGTTCAGCTCTTCATAATTAAAGATAATTATCTTAAAAGGAAAGAGTAGGTTTAAAAGATAAGTATCTTAAAAGGAAAGAGTAGGTTTACACTTGTTTACATCAAAGGTATGTAAATTTCTACTTTGTGTGCAGCATGGGCCTTTACCACTTAGAAAACAGGAAGAAAAATTCAACATCCCTTGCATTATAGAATATTAAAATTTAAAAGTTTTAATAGTAATCAAAATATATTTAATCAAAGCTCACAATGGAACCACAGAACATCCTAATTATCTTTAAAAAATATTATCATGCTAGGCACCTCCCTGAGTTTTTTGTTTTCTCTCCAGGCATCCAGCTGACAGCTGTGTCCCCCTTTCTATTGTTCTTTGGTAATCAAATATTCATTTTAAGTGATTTTTTAGAATGAGAAAAGAAAAGAAAAGAAAAAAAAAAAAAAAGATAAAAGTGGTTTTCCCTAGAAGCACCTATGTTTTTTCCATGCTGCACTGTGAATTATGTAATTTCAAAATTCTGTTCCTTCCCCTTTTTTCAAACTTTGGCGATCCATTAATCATAGTCATCTGTGATGAAAAGGGTATCAACTACATTGAATAATGAAAAAAATGAAAATTGAAAAAAAAATCATGTATCATAACATCAAAATGGATTTCCTCAGTATCTGCAAGATCATAAATGTGAAAGAATCTTACCTTTGCAAAGGTAGTTGACAGATCATCCTCATCAGCTATTGATCCTAAACATACACCCTGGAATTAAGCATTAGAGGAAAAAAAAAAAAAGCACTTTAGAACCAATGCATAGGTGTGTTATGCAGTAAAAAGTGGAAACTGAAAAAATAAATGAGAATCGATGTTGTTAAAAAAGAGACAAATTTAGCGCTCTAAGAGCAATGAAAAGGAATGGCATCATTATTTAATTAACAAAAAAATTGTACATCTCATGTATATCAGTCGCAAACTGAGCCATTTCTCTAAATCATGAACTATGTAAACAAATATTAATACAACTTACATCCTCACATAGAAAGTAAGAAAAGTTAACAAGCATAAACAGACCGATGCATGACAAGGACTTTTATTTTCACAGAGAATTACATGAACATCAATTTAAGCAGTAGAAAACCCAAAGCACTTAAAAGTATACAAGAAACAATAATCTAGATTTTAACCCCAAAAAAAAAAAAAAAAAAAAATACANTATATTTTAACCCCAAAAAAAAAAAAAAAAAAAAAGACATCATTTCATGCATGTTGAAACATTCTACATATCCTAGCATCAGAACCCCACAGCAAGCATAAGAAACATAAGATATTTACAGCACTCAAAAGTTCAAGTAACAAGAAACATATAGTAGTTAGTGAGGAGTAGAAAGTTGACATTTCCTAGATGGTGAAGAATGCATATAAAGATAAGGGTCTAGTGATGTATGTATGTGAAGCTTTAACTTCGAGAAATGATAAATTAAAGTGCGAATTATTACATATACTCATGCAATCCAAAAAAGATTAGAAAGAGAGAGTAAAGCACCATACTTCAGCTCTGTCAAACAAATGATACTCATCGTCCATGGATCCAAAGACAGGAGCTTCAACTGCAACATCTTCAAGTCCTCCTAATTCCACTTCTTCCCCAACGTTTTGACCAAAGAATTCATATTGTGATGCATCAAAAAGCGCATTATTACCTGCAAAAACACCAAACGAAAAGATGAAATTGATTTCTCGTAAGAAATCAAGACAAGTGAAAGTGAAAAGAAAAGAACTCACCAGAGGAAGAGGAGGAGGAGGTGTAAGGAGGGAAGTGGCGGAAGAAATCTTTGCCATCCGATCTCTCCATATTTACAAAGCCAACCCTAAATCACGAGAAAGAGAGAAAGTAAAGCGAAAATTAAAACGGGTAGAGGGTAAGCATCATGATCAGAACCCTAACCCTAACCTAGCGGGTAGAGGGTTTTGGGCTGGATTGATGGATGGACTGTAAGTTGTACTTTTATCCCTCTCCAAGAGAGAGAGAGAGAGAGATAAAATGATAATAAAGGAAAGAAGATGAGCGTTAAGAAGGAAAAGAGAAGAAGACGACTTGGTTTGGTTCGTACATGTGCACGCTTCGACAGAGACCGTCAAAACCCGGGACACGTCCGCACCAACTTCTCTCTTCTTTCTCTATGTATCTTAATTAATATAAAATATATTATTACATTAATCAACATCTATCTTCCCACTTATTCACACCAGTCCCGTTTCTTTTCTTTTCTTTCATTTTCTTCTTTAAATTATATTTATTTATTAATAATAATAATTTTACTAATTCTTCTTTAATTAGAACACAACCAATTAATAAATAATATTTAAAAAGCATTACTAATTATACTAAAGTTAATTGTTTCCTAAGCAACTCGCCAAACATTACATTTATGAAACTAATGTGCTACCCTTTAAAGTCAACTTTCCCAATAGATGCGAATATATGTGGACCTTCATTGTGGTTGTGGAGGCATGCAAGACATAACGGTTGAACACCTCAGCCACCAGCCAGGGCATTATGCTCAAGTTTATAGTGACCCTTATCCTTCCAAATAAGGAGTGAGCATAGTTGGACTGCCTGCTACACAGACCTTCAAGAAAGTTTAAAAATTGCATGGAGATGGCAGAAGTCACACATTAATGGTTATAATCATTCCGTGGCTAGAGGATAACAACCATATGTTAATGTCACCGTTTATTGTAGTAGCTTGGAGATCAGGTTGAGCTTGGAAATGCATCTCCGTGATCGGTTGGCAGTTTGGGCTCAGAAATAACAAAATGAAGGCGCTTTCTTCTTGAAATCGAAACTTGTAATGGTATGTATATTCTGGGCTATCTTCTTCATCATTATCGCTCTTATCTAATAAAGCCAATGCAGTGGGAAAGCGAGATGCTTCCGGAATCATCTTTTGGTCTCTGTGGGAAAAGTTGCCAAACTTTAGTTTGTCTTTGCCTATATATTGTGTATCATCCTAGCTGAGGGCCTCTGTTTTCTGGTTGGTGGTTAAAACGCAGAATCTTTTTGCGGAAGGTAGAGAATAACATGTGTACTTTTTTTCAACTTGCTTTCAGCCAGCCAATGGGTTACCTACAATGTTGAAATCTCTTTTTGGTTTATAAAGCATCCGATTCCTGAAACTCGTCAAATTTTGGTTCGTCCACATGGCTGCCAAACTATAAGATGAACACGCAATCAGACTCATGAAAGCAGCTTAACCTCCAGTATGTTAAAACTAATCATATTAAAGAGATAAAATAATTCATGTAGTACATAGAACTATACACTCGCAAAGATTTGATACACAAGAGTATGTATGTCACAGTAAACAGGAAGCTAATAGTACACACATGACTGAAGGGGCATTGTTAATGGGTAAGCAGAGATTTGGCTCCAGAGATGTGATTTGTGCTGCTCATATGTGCAGATAAAGTATTCAACGTACTGCAAATCTCCGCTGTTCTAGGCTGCCTTCGGTCACCAGATAGAAAAGCGACTACCTGATTTCTAATTTCAATCCAACTGTATCCCGGTTGTTTTTCTGTCCCACTCTCTTCCATTAACAGCCTCACTTTTTCTACCTCATCCCATCTGCCTGCCTCAGCAAGCATGTTCGACAGGAGTGCATACTGTGTAGTTTTTTGAGGTTCAAGTTCTAAAAGCTTCTCAGCGGCAACTTCACCAAGTTCTAGATTTTGGTGCATTCGGCAAGCCCCTAGTAATGTACCCCATATTCCTGCATTTGACTTCATCTTCATTGCCCTTGCAATTTCAAAGGCTTCATGTAACCTCCCTGCTCGGCCTAGTAAATCAACTACACATGCATAGTGTTCTACAAGAGGTTCTACAGCATATACTTCAGTCATGCATTGAAAGAATTCTAAGCTCTGATCAACCAGGCCAACATGACTGCATGCAGAAAGAACCCCAATGAAGGTGATCTGGTCAGGAGCCACCCCTTCCATTACCATCTCTTCAAAAAGTTTAACTGCCTCTATCCCAAACCCATTAATGGCATACCCAGCAATCAAGGAATTATAAGAAATTACATCAACTTGATCAATATCTTTGAATGCAATTTCGGCATGAGGAATCATTCCACATCTAGCGTACATGCTGATCAAGGAATTGCCAACAAACAAATCATTCACATATCCATTCTTAATAACAAGTTGGTGAATTTGCTTCCCAAATCGCATAGCTGCAAGATGGGCACAAGCACTTAGTCCACATGCATAAGTTGAATGGTCAGCTTTTTTCCCTTCTCGTCCCATCAACATGAAATGCTTCAATACATCCAAATATAACCCATTTTGCAGAAAACCAGCAATTAGTGAATTCCAAGAAACTACATTCCTCTGTCCCATCTCTTCAAAGATCCTAAGTGCATTATTCATTTGTCCAATTTGTGCGTAACCAGTAATCATTGTATTCCAAGTAACTATGTCCTTATTGAGCATCTGCTTAAATAGATTAAGAGCCTCATCCATTCTCCCACAATGAGAATAGCCTGTGATCATAGTGTTCCAGCAAACAATATCATGGGTGCCAATCTTATTGAAAATTTGAGTAGCTTTATCCATTCTTTTATTATGTACGTATCCAGAGATCATTGCAGTTTGAGCTGCAATGTTATTGTAAGGCATCTGATCAAGAAGTTCCCTTGCTTTGTCAAGCTTACCAACACGAACATAACCATCTATCATCGTAGTCCAGGAGACAGGATCCCTTTCTGGCATTTGCATAAATAGCTCAGCAGCCTCATCAATGTGGTGGCTCTGAACATAAGCTGCAATCATAGCATTCCAGGAAACCAAATTTTTACTTGGCATTTGATCAAATAGTCTCCTAGCGTCCAAAATCTTGTCATTTCGTGCATACCCACATAGCATTGTCACCCAAGAAACAATGTTAGGGTTTGGAATTTTTTGGAAGAATTTCCAAGCAGAATCTAGATCATCCACTTGAACAAATCCATCCAACAATAAGTTCCATGAAACCACATTACGTTCTTCCATTTCCTCAAAAAACTTCAATGCTAAATGCATTTTCCCATTCTTGGTATATCCCGAAAGCATTGAATTCCATGAAACACTATTCTTAGCTGGCATTGCATCAAACAGCTTCTTAGCATCACTAAATTTCCCTTTCTTTGCATAACCTGCAATCATACTGTTCCAACAAGCAGTGTCTCCCCTATTTGGAAGCAAATCAAATAGCTCCCTGGCCTTGTCAAGCTCCCCCTTGCGTATATAACAAGTAATGATCAAAGACCATGAAAAGAGGTCTCTTCTGGACATTTTGTCAAACAGTCGACGAGCCTCTTCGAGTCTATCATTATGCAAACATCCAGCGATGATTGTATTCCAAGAAACCAAGTTTCTCCGGGGCATTGTATCAAACACTTGGAATGCATCGGAAATTCTGCCATTCCTTGCATAGGCAGAGATAATAGAATTGTAGGTTACAGTATTCTTTTGGCTCATCTGGGAGAATATTTTGATGGCTTCTTCAATCCGACCAGACTTTCCCAACTGAGTAATTCTCAGGTTTTGGTTAAACACATTACTGCTTTGTTCTCCGATTGATTTAAGCCTCTGCTTCATGGCTTAGAATAATGAACAAAACAACCAACCTACTAATGCGGTTCCACACCCACAATATTGTTTGCCAAGTCCCACAAATGATCCGCGAACTTTGAAGCTGGCATCTCCACCTTCTACTGCCAGCTTCTTCTACGTCCTGTTTTGGGCTGACATAAAAGGGGCGTTCACCATAAATTCGGTGGATATAATGACAACGCCAATTTATCTTTAAGTTTGAAATCCAGTTACATTAGTTATTTAGGTTGTCCTGGAGGTGGAATATTTGATAATCTAACATCTATTTTCAAACCCACCCAAGACATACAAACGAGAACTAGCACCAAGTTTTTCAACAACCAAATTGGATGTACTAAGCAAAAATCTTAGAAACCAAAAAGATGGATAAGGAAAGAAAATGCTCTATTTTATAATTAAGATGATACATGGTCTCACTCAGTAACAAAATTCCTATCAGATTATACTGTGAACACAAAAATGTTCAAAGTCAAAACTTCTGAGGTGGCAAATTGGATTACCAACAAATGCCCCGATCTAATAATTGTATATAGGTAAAAAGTCCTGCAAGACTGCAAAAATTCTTTAAATTACTAGATGCTGGACAACCAGACCAAACATTAATCAATCTACCGACAGCAAAAATACGCAGCCTTCGTAAAATTGCTTTAACCCTATTTTCTTCCATACATATTCGGTTGGAGGCATCCCCAACCTTTCTACTAGCGCCTACCCATATTTTCCAAACAAACAAGTTGGATACCAGCAGTGAGTTCCAGCATATCATTCAGTTTTATCATAACTCATCATGACCATCAGCTTCAGGTTCAACCTTGTCTTTGGCCAAGCCATCTGATTCAGCAGCTGTTTTGTCATTTTGGGAGTTTTTCTCCTCAGAAGTTGAGGTCGAATCTTTTGCATTCTCCTCAGAAGTTGAGTTGGAATCTTTTGCATTCTCCTCAGAAGTTGAGTTGGAATCTTTTGAATTCTCTCCACTGCCATCAGTTTCATTCTTTACAGGCTTCTTTTCAACTTTAGGCTTCGGCTTGGGAATTCTATTAATTCTGGCAACCTGGAAAAATAGGTTCAAATATTAACAGAAGATCATATTATGCTGCACATTCTCACACAAAATTTGCAAAACATGTTGGCCTTTACTTTTTTAATCAAGGAAGGAAGGATGCGATTCGTCACAATACCTCATCTTGCAAATCATATATTTTATCAAATACTTCTTCAGAGGTGAATACTGGTTTACTGAAAAAAGATATCCTGTAATATTCAAAGGAAACAATTATAAGCAACATTCCAAGTTTTTTTTTTTTTTTTAATTAAAAGAAGATCATACTCATATACGTAAAAGCACATTGATTTTATCTAGATCCTCTATCCTTTGGCTCGATCAACCAAACTCTTAGAAACACCCATTTCCAGCATCATTCATAAGAGCAGCACTCAACCAAGAACGTTAAACAATATAATATAAGTTAAAAAATAAATCTGAGATTGCATAGCTGTTTGTTAAGCAAAAACTTCCTGAAGCGTTCTCCAGACAGAAAAGCACTTTATTGATGCATATTGCAAAACCCTTAAAAAATATACTATAGGTTTGTATTTAAGAATTTCGTCAATGAGTTTCCNTTTTTTTTTTTTTTTAATTAAAAGAAGATCATACTCATATACGTAAAAGCACATTGATTTTATCTAGATCCTCTATCCTTTGGCTCGATCAACCAAACTCTTAGAAACACCCATTTCCAGCATCATTCATAAGAGCAGCACTCAACCAAGAACGTTAAACAATATAATATAAGTTAAAAAATAAATCTGAGATTGCATAGCTGTTTGTTAAGCAAAAACTTCCTGAAGCGTTCTCCAGACAGAAAAGCACTTTATTGATGCATATTGCAAAACCCTTAAAAAATATACTATAGGTTTGTATTTAAGAATTTCGTCAATGAGTTTCCYGGTACTTTACCTTAATTCTATTAGTCTCCTTAAAGTTTCAAGAGATTTTACTTCTTTTGGAAAGTGAGAAGCAATTAGCTACGTAACATGTTTAAAATTGCACATAATTGAAATAAATATCTCCAATGCCTACTGAATGGATCAGTTAGAGTACCAATCACAGGAAAACATGCATGCATCCTATTGGATACATATACGTAAATCCATATCCAAAGATATAAATATAACATGTGAAGGAACTCAATTTATTTAAAAGGAGAGATGACTCTCTGTGCTATGTTACAAGTTTGAAAGAAAGATTAGCCACATATAATTAGTTACATGAGGAACTTTAAAATTTTTACTAACAAAAGCAACAAACTCAATCCAACTTACTTTTTCTGCTCATTCTCCTTCTCGTCCAACCAACTCTTCAACTTCTCAGCATCTTTTGAAACCTGGAAAATAGATTCAAATTTTCATGATAAATCTTCAAATCATAAAGAAGCTGAGTCAGATAAATCCAAATAAATACCTCATCTATTCTGTCTTTTGGTAACCAAGATTTTTTTAGCTCCCAGTCTTGAACAATCTGCATATGCTCAGAATGGGAAAGATCAATGCACTACCATGTTTTCTTAAAGCTAACCAAAACCAAAAAGCAAATATAACATATTCTTTAAAGTACTGCAGCCTACTGAAGCCCTTTTGTGAAAAATTTGTATACATCAAAGTAACATATATGCAAACAAAAAAAAAACACGTGAAAAACTACACATCAAAGCAATTTATATGAATCAACAGAACCATGCTCTACCATAAGCATTTGCGGAACACAAATTGTTAACCACAAGATTTCCATTTGCTACATCACCAGAACGGGGATCAAAAAAGTATGTGACAGGGTAAGTTGAACAATACTTCAGCCTATAGGAGTCACGGAGATTTTTAAGTAAGATGCACATTAATCTTTAATTTCTAATGGTTAATTTGGCGTGTTCCCATAACATTACACCTAATTAAAACTTTAATTAGGTATTTACCAGGGAAAAAAATCAAGATCATCAAAACTCGTATTTTGATCAGAGAACAACACCTTTTGAGTTTTGATCATGCATCAATTACTTGAAGAGCTATTAATAAAACTTTCTATCATATAATTAACATAATTTTGAAAGGTCTATTTCTGAAGCTAATTCTAACTTTCTTATCAACAGATGGAAAAAAATCAGTTTGTCAATTAGTATCCACAATCCGGATATATCTTATGCAAAGAACTTTTCACAGCATACAGGAAAGATAACTAAATGGTTCAAGCCAGATAAGAAAAAGCAACCATAAAAAGTACCTGTTGCAGCTCTCTGAGATATTTTCGAGCATGTTCAACAGCTGCTGGTCTTGCTGTAAGCTCTTTAAATCTACACCAAAATATTTATCAGTTGGGACATTTATTTTAAACAAGCAATAGGCTTGTGCAAGCTATAACAGATCAAACCAAGATTCAACTCAGAACATTCCTGCCCTTAACTACAACTAAAATTTAGACATGTGAAAAAATTGGGCGACCAATATTTATCAGTTGGGACATTTATTTCAACTAGCCATATGCTTCATAAATTGTAACAGTTAAAGAACGAGAGAATGACTTCTTGAACTGAATTACATCTAAAAATAGGACATACCGGAAAAATATTGGGTCACCAATGGCTTTTAACAAATCTAGGCGTTCCTGGAACTCCTTACCAGTAGCATCTTCACCGTCAGTGTACAGCCATTCTTGCCCCTTGAAAAAATACATGATGATCACATCAAACACAGATTTAAATGAGACCTAAATAACAGCCTCTTAAGTTCACAAAAATGCTAATACAAAGGGGCTAACCTCATCAAGCTTTTCAACAAAGGATTGACGCTCTTCACTAGTAGAAATTTTCTCAAACTCACTTGTTTCAAGCTGGTATGATAAATAATATCATTAACATAAAAAATGAAATGGCATGTGAATTAAAAATAAAACAAATAAACATTAAAAGTGACCACCTTAAATTAACATATTAAACATAAGAAAATAGGAAAAAAATAAAGCAAATGCCGACAGAATTCAAGAATGCAACACAATGCAAAGGCCACCTTGAGAAATTTGAAATTACCAAAAAAAAAAAAAAAAACTAAGGCAATTAGAAATCAAATTATACTCAAGACCTTCAAAGAAAACCTCAAAAGTTTAATGTAAAATCATATTAAATGATCAGGAAAAAAAAAAAGGAGGGAATGGAAAAACAATTATAAGAACAGAATAAAAAATTGGGATCAATGTTTCAACCTTCTTAAATAGTTATTATTCAAATGGAGATAAATAATGAACCTAAGAAAATATAATGAAACCTTAAAAGAATGGAGCAAAAAACCAGTGTAAACAATGAAAGAAATTCAAACCTTTTCTTTAGTAGCATATATATAGCTTTCCAGACTATTTTTTAGCTCTGCAGTTCTCCTTCGTTCTGCATCCTTCTTTTCCAATGTTTCTAATTTACCTTTAGCTTCAGCAAGAGCTTCACTTGTAAGAGACATTCCAGGTCCTACTGTCTTCTCCACTATCTACAATCAGAGATAGAAATGAAAAATAGCAAAGAAAAGAACAACAGGAATTCTGCAACAGAAAATTTTCTATCAAAGATAAGCACTAAATGGGATATGAAGAAATTTAGTGCATTCAGTTTGTTTGCACCTTCAGTGGTATCCGGAAAGTCCGCTTTTTCAGTTTTCGCTCTGTAAGTTGCTCAGCATTAGTTGCTTCTTCGACAGTGGCGCTGGATCCACTACTCATCCCACCATCAGCATTTAAGTTTTCATTGCTTCCTTCAGAAGTTTTTTTAGCACCAGTTTCAACTGATATGTTGGGGGAAGAAGAAGTTGTATTTTCCACAGTCAAGTTCTTTTTAGGTACTTCCACCCATTCTGTAATTTCAATAACAGCGTCTGCTCGATCCAAAGAAAGAACTCCACTCCTACTGAGAGAGAAATGCAGATTTGCTTTGATCGGTGAAGACAAATTTCGTGATGAATACCTAAACAGCAATAGGGAAAAGACAAAGAATCCAAATTTTCAACTTAGGTGAATCCATGTCATAAGGAAAAAAAAATGTTGCCATAATTAAAGCAAATAGAAAGGGTTAAAAAGATTTTTATTCTTACTTCTCACTAGTATCTGTCAAACCAGACACACTATACTTTGCAAAGACTGGAGAGGTAACACCAGGGGGCAAAAGATCTTCACTTTCATATGCAAGTGAAACTTCAAAATCTTTGTTATGGACAATGGATCTGAACATCTGTCAACAAATAACATAATGTAAATGAATGGAGTTAAAAGTCTGAAATTACTTTTCTAATTTCAACAACTTTAACAGCATGGAGTCATGCATAGATTGTTACCTTACTGGGGAGTTTTTTCATCCGTTGCACAAGTGACTGCCTAGTACTTTCATCTTTCAGAAGATCAGGTCCGTCCAGTTCAACCACAAATCCATAAGATGAACCATCAACCATTCCTAGTTTACGATTCAATTTGATACCATCACTTAAATTAGCAGCATGTAGGGATGCACCTAGAACTATAGCTTCATCAGCATCGAGATGCCTGTCTAGGTCTGTCCTTCCAAGAAATTCCTGGAGCTTAGCCTGTGAAGAAAAAAAAAAAAGATAAAGTTATTTTCACATTCATCCTTTATCAACTAAGGAAAAGGTCATATTTGGAAAAAAAACAAACATATTAGCGCATTTCTTGGACTCTAGAACTCACAATCAACACCATCAAATGCTTAACTTACATGCTTCCAAATCAGTTTTAAAAGAAAAAGAGAAAGAAAAAGAAGGAGGATAGTGCAAACCTGCAACTTGGGCACTCTAGTGGCTCCTCCAATCAATTCCACTGCATATATCTCATCCACTTTTAAGCCCGAATGCTTAAGCAGTTGTTTCAAAGGTACAAGTGACTTTTCCCATAGATCTTCACAGAGCTCTTCAAACTTCTCACGAGTTATGGTGCTCCTGCAAGACAAGCAATCATACAACAAACTCACTTTGTCGTGCTCCACAAACTCACACCAAATTAACATAAATTCGGTAATAATCTTTGCACCCACAGCCAAAAGTAAAGATGTTATAAACTTTATCTACCTGAAGTCACGATCATCATAGAGAGATTCAACTGATATTGGTGCCATTGTATTTGCACTGAGAATTTCTTTTGTACGCTTGACCTGTTTTTTTAATTTAGCCATTGCCTTGGGAGACTTCCTCACATCAACACCATTTCCAACTTGTTTGTTAAACTCATCAGCAAAGTATTCCACCATCCTTAATTCCATATTCTGACCACCAAGTTCTGGGTCCCATCTAACATCTTTTACCTGAAATATATCAAGTATCAACTAGCATTCTAAAAATTACTACGATATGCAAGACCTAACAAGTGTCAATAGATTGTACATAGGACAAGAATGCCTTCATAAGGTCAAACATATGTAATATTAGTGACATCCTGGAAGAAGATTGACTACAAAAAAATCCTCATACTTAAGAAATAACGGCAACATAGATGGTAAAAATAAATAAATAGAATAATCTATATGAACATCTATGATGTAAAATTATTCAAATGACACATGACAGATAAAATAAGAAGATCAAATGCCCCACAATGGATTCCTTCAGTACAAACTACAATCAAACAAAATATGAACCCTAGAAAGAATAGTGTATAAAAAACCTTATACTTCTGACCATGTTATGTCAGTACCAATGTATTTCAAACCAATCTATTAGTTCTAAGACGATTCTTAATGTAGCATATATCTCGTAAGAACATTTCTCTCTATAGTATTGGTTACTGATTTGGTCACGACTAAGAAACCAAAATTCTCTTTTCACACATTATCCATAGAATGTATCAAATCCTATACCGAATTAAACTCCATTCATAGAGCTAAACATGTAGATATTATGCACCCTACATTAGTATGAATGATTATATAAACTAGAAGTTAGTAACTCACCTGAAACTGATTGACTGAAACAGTCTTGCCAAACTCTTTGGCATTGTAAGCAGAGAAATACACAAGTGCAGCATAAGTAGTGGTGGCACCCATATCATAAAATATTACATGCCTAGACCCATTGGAGAAATCTTTATCAATCCCATATTGTAAAGCAGCACCAGAATGCTCATTCACTAATGAAAGCACATTAATCCCAGCCAATTCAGCTGCCTGAATCAACCCCTTCCTCTCCACCTGTCCAAAGTAGGGCGGCACAGTAATCACAAAGTCTTTCACCACTACCTTTGAATGAAACTCCGCCAAATTAACGGCGTAACCCAAAATCATCGCCAATAACTCCTCCACCGAATAATAAGCAACTCCAGTATCACCATCATCAATTTTGAAACTAATGGCGCCTCTAGAATCTTCCACGACGTCAAAAGGCAAATACGAAGCGTCAATCAAATGCTTCACTTGTTTGTAAGGTTTGCCAATCATGTCGCGGAGTTGAGAATACACTCTGTTTGGAAAACGCGCGACGATTCCGGCGGCTTCTTCGCCGAGAAGACGAGTGCCTGATTGGAATGAAACTAAAGCGGGAGATTTACGTTTGGACATCTCGTTGATGGCAATGGAGATAGGGCTCTGGCCAGGTTTTAGGTTTACAACGGCTACTTTCAGCCATTCCGAGCCTAGATCTATGCTCGACACTGCTGATTGTGAAGGGATTGTCAGTAAAGAAAAGACGGATAGAAACACAACTAATCGGAATAGCATTGTCTTCATTTTTCTGCAGAGAAGACAATCAAACAAAAATTATCAATAACAGCATCAAAAGTTTACTACAAATTTGAAAATTGTCTTTTCTACTTTTTCTAGCTTAAATTTTCTCAATGAAACAAGCAGGAAAATGTAAGAGGTAAGAAAAGAGAGAACACAAGAAGAGAGAGAACCAGTAGTGCATAGATCGCATTCTCTGGAAGAGAAGTGCAGTCTTTTTTCCTTGTTTTTTTTCTTATTTTTGCCCTGTTTGGTTGACGAGAAATGTAGCTCGGACTTTTCCCGTCTCCCACGTTACTTGAAAGAAAATTTGTATCAGAGTGGAGTTTACGTGGTAAAATAGAATTGACAAATAAATTAGTGCCATATGGCAATTCATACACGTGGCGGAATCTGAGACGCTTGGTGATGTTGTTTTCTCGTTACGCTTAGATCCTTGTGGAAAGTTGTCGTGTCAATTTATTAGTAGGGGTACGACTGTAATAATTACAAAAAAGAATTAAATAAAAATTTTCTAAAATACTCGAATTTCAGAAATTTCAAAGACATTTTTCACTTAATAGATGTTATATTTTATTTTAAAAATAAATATTTAATCTCATAGTTTATTTAAGTCTTTAAAATTTATTATTATCTTTTTAATTATTCAAATGCTTTAGATAAAAATTTATTTAAAAAAAATTAAGTGAGTGTACTTATAAAAAAAATTACATAACCCTACCCACTAGTAGAAGGCATATTTTGTTTAAAAGAAACTAGAAGATCAATTTTCAATCCATAATCGGGCTTTTGAATATGAATTTTTATATGCATTAATTATATATTATAAGAAAAAAAATTAAAAACCTTCATAGTTAGGGCAAAAATTGGTTTGGAAGAGCAACAATGATTTAACGGTATAATAATCTCTAAATTAATTGAATCTCATTTTAGAGTAATCAAGACATTTATTTCTTCTCTCTAATGCATCAATGAAAGCATCTAGTCAAGAGGTTTTTATTGCTTAGAACAACACAAGGGAAGAGAAGCCCAATCAATCTATTACTTGTATCCTACAACAACAAGTGTCTTCATCGATGCAAGCACCATTAATACTGGCTCCATACTTCTCAATGCAGGTTTGGACACAAGCCAGTTTTGAGCAATTTATAATCTGGATGGGAGTCTTGGCACAACCATGCTCTTCTTCACCCAACACTGTACCTGTACCAGTAAGTATCTCACATATTGTCAACCACAAATTTAAAGTATGCAAGGGGTATGCCAAATTGAAACAAGGAATTTCAGAACATTACCGGTTGTAAAAACTAGGAAAAACACTATCAACAGACCAATATGTTTTGACATCTTCATGTTTAAGAATAAAAGGAATCCAAGTGCCAATTATAAAAGGTTTTGGCATTATATAGTGCCATCAAGTTTGTAATAAATGCGGTTATTTAAGAACCTGAGCTGGAGTTACTCAGATTAGGGAACAAATTTTTATTTGAATTCATTATTAGTATATACATAACTTAGATTTTAATTCTTAATATGATTCAAGAATATCTGCAAAGCAATGAAAAACCAAGAAAGCTATCGCATAATTCAGACCTCTGCATGCAACTGAAAAATATGCTTTGTTCCTGTTTGTGGCCGACGCTTGTTAAGATTGAAGACACCCTCTTTTAGTTTCATGCTAATATTCATTTTAAGAGGACGATAAATCTCTGCAAGAAGAGCCTTTCTGGTGACTGCTCGCTATTGTCCAAGCAGCCTTTAAGAAAAGCGGCTCTTGTGCTCAGAAAAATACACATATGAAAGGGGGAATTTACACTGAACCCCCAGATAAATCACATCAAATAAGAGATAATATTTAACGTATACTATTTATGATTCACTTGCTTAATCCCGATGTTGTTTCTATATCTCTCTCATATCTCTTCCCACATCCCTATAAGAATATTTATCCCTTATGTCTAGTCACTTTCTTACTGATTCTTAATCCTTATATTTATAAATCAACGTAAAGATTTTTTATTAGGACTCATATTTATTATACAACTTTATTATCTTGTTTTTTTTACTTTTCCTTTTTCTTATAAAAGTCAACTTGAATTAAGAAACAAGTCACAATCCCAGCAATCTCCACCTTAGCAAGTATTCTGTCTAAGCAACAAATACCATTAAAAACCTTTCACAATCATTACATTTCTGCAATAGTACCATAATAAAAACTCTACCAAAATTATTACTTGAGAATCATTCCACCTACAACCGTTGTAGCCCATCTTTTTTATGTTAAGATCTTAATTGTAAGGTATGGGACTTGAATCCCACATTGAAAGTGTGTGCTTCTTATGTGGGATTTATAAGGCTTTGAGCTCTCCCACTTAAATAGCTAATTTTTGGGGTGTGATTCTCCTAAGGTTCTTATCAATTAGTATCAGAGCCTACATTATGTCTCCTAGTTGCAAT
Organism: Bursera cuneata; assembly: GCA_026212285.1. Classification (NCBI taxonomy): domain Eukaryota; kingdom Viridiplantae; phylum Streptophyta; class Magnoliopsida; order Sapindales; family Burseraceae; genus Bursera; species Bursera cuneata. Next base: position 20,110 of record JANLJB010001588.1, on the reverse strand, counting down.
CCTGTAAAGCAGGTGGACTAGTTAAAGGACTAGTGTACAACCAGCCTACGTAGGGACTAGGGCTGTAAAGCGTGATAGAATGTTAAGATCCTAATTGCAAGGTATGAGACTTGAATCCCACATTGAAAGTGTGGGCTTCTTGTGTGGAATTTATAAATCTTTAGGTTCTCCCACTTTAATAGCTAGCTTTTAGGGTGTGATTCTCCTAAGGTTCTTATCAATTCTTTTGTGTATACTCAATCTCGAAAAATCATCATCTTCTATTTAGTAATAAGTAAAAAATAAATCACATCACAAAAGAGACACAATATTTAATATGGTTCAACATCAATAACCAACATCCATGGATGAAGAGATAAATCCATTACATCATAACTATATAAGAGATCACACACCAAACTTGGTATTCTACCCGATATCTAATATAATAGAGCCTTGAAACCATTCCTCGTTTCACTTGGTCAATCCCGATGTAGAAGTGTTATTTCTACATCTCTTTCATGTCTCTTCCCACTTTCCACATCCCCATAAGAGTGTTTATCCCTTATGTTTAATCACTCTCTCATTACTAATAATTAATTCTCCCACATCCCTATAAGAATATTTATCCCTTATGTCTAGTTACTCTCTCATTAGTAGAATTGATTCTCAACCCCTATACCTATATTTATTCCTAATGGGAGGAAGATTCCTATTTATTATACACCTCTATTTTCTCATTCCTTCTATTTTTCCTACTTCTTATAGAAGTCTAACTTAAATTAAGAAAAGAATCACGACTCCAACCATAATAGCTACAAACTAAGAAATAGAATAAGATTTTTTTTTTTTTTTTGGTTTTGCAAATAACAATATCTACAAAATATATATATTTTTTTTAATCTGTAGAATGAATTAAATATATCTATAACAGTAGCATCTTCATTCTTTTGTCACTCTTATTACAATAGCATATTGTTAAAATTTGGAGGTCAGTTAATGAGAAGGATCAACGGTAGATATCATGAGTAGACTTCATCATCATGTGTTGTGCTCTAGAAAAGCCAGTGCTTCTTTTTGGGAGTCCTGGTAGGAACATCTGTAAATATCGTCAGTAGAACAAGAGGTTTATCAATCTGACGGTCAGAAGATATTATAAATATGAAGAAAACAACACAGGTAAATGTTGGGTTCACCTCCATTTGCGTATAGTGAATTATAATGTACTTCACTCCAGAAACTCAGCCAAAGCTCTGAAACACAGGAAGTCATCGATCCACAAAAGATAAATAAAATAATTCACTAAGAAATAAAAGATGAGAAAATCTGCAAAAAGACTTCAATTAAAGAAGAATAAACTATTGCACACATGATGTTTCGTATGTCTCAATGAATATAGATAAATATACAATTAACCACATGGTTTCAGAATGATGGTCAAAAGACTTTCTTCAAGTAAACACCTGAGTATCATGCAACAGATGACTGACAAAATTCTTAAATATTGACCAGACAATGACAATGATGCAGCCAAGATATACAATAATTTTATTTATTTCTAATTGGGTAGATCTCCTTTTTGGTGAAGACTTTTAAATTTCTGATTGTATTATTGCCTATTTTAACATTTATTAATGAAACATATTTGCAATATTATAGAAACCTAATTTGTAAAATTAGTTGTCTACCAACATCCACAGAAAATTTACAGCAAATTATCTAACACAATGATCAAGCCCCAAAAACAAGAATTTCAGGAAATGGATATAGAAATTTTCTTTGGAGCGAGAAGTTCATGTTCTTGCTCTTCTAGGTTACAATCTTCTTCTCAACTCCCCTCCTCCTTATGTAGCTCAGCAATTCAGATATATTTTATTAACTCATGAAGCAATGGTTTCTCATAGGAAGTTATCTTTTATATGTCAGCCATTTACGATTGAAGCTTTCCAAATCCCTATGGAAAGGAGATTGATCATTGCATACAGCCTCTTAGCATATGGTGCAGAATGTATAACTATTCCAATTAATTGTTAATGAAGTATTACTATGACTCACTGACTCGGAGACATTTCGAGAATAAACTAAGTACTAAATATATAAGACATAAAATTATTTCTTGCCTGAAACTATTTTGTGACTTCAAACACAAAAAAATAATGATTCTACCTCTGGTAGGACTTCTGTCTTTGGGGATGATCTCGATATAGCAAGTGTCTCGAAATGAGGTAACCAAACAAATCTTGGCTTCAAACTACAATAATAGAAGAAAATTCAGCAACCAATCATTGAAAGTCAAAGGAAATAAAAGTTAGAAATAACAAGAGTAAGGACAATGATAAGGCCCACATATTTCACAGCTCATGTGATATCCGTCGCATGTCATGGCACCCGTTTTGCCAACTAGAACTACTTCGTGCTGGTTTCGAACCCTTTGTAATGCTATAAGATAATTTCGGGACTTCAATCCAGTATCCAGGAAGTTGGTTTTGGGTTATTTGCTTAGCTCCAACCTCTACTCTGCTAACGATAGACGATTATTTCTCAAAAACGCTCTCTCCACTTGGCTATTTTAGCATTTAACCCTTATTTTTTTGCCATTTTATCGATAATTGGCATAATAAACTTTTTCAGTTTGTTCTCTCTGATTTTCTCCCCTTTCTGATTCTTTCTGTTGCTCTGTCCTTTCTCCTTCTCTCTTTCTTTTTTCCATTTTATCCCACATTAATTTCACTTTAGATTTGTTGTCGTAATTTAAGGAATGATAAATTTTGTTCAACAGTACACATTTGGGATACATCAGTCGGGATAAATCATTCAAGCCTAATTCTCCACAGTGCACAATATTTATGCCAAAATTTCAAAGTCTAGTTTCTGTGAAATTTAATCCTAGAAGTGTGATGTAGGTAACATTTACACTAGGTGTGATGTAGCTAACGTTTATGCTAGGTGTAAGTCAGGAAAGATCCAGAAAAAAGAATTGGAGTGGCCAAGTGAGAAATCAGAACTTGGGGGGCTATTGCTGAGAACATTAATTTTATTGGTTAAAATTTCAAATAAATTATTTAAAAATAATAATAATAAAATTTGCAAGGACTGCAGCTTCCCCTGGCCACAACATAGGTCCACCCCTGGTGTACGTCAATCTCTATTCTCTATTTATCTGTCTTTCCATAGCTCTGAAACAAGATTACCCAATTTGTAAGGCAGTAAGGCTCTGTCAAGGGTTGGTCAGTAAGTAATTTTCTATTGTTATAACAATACGTTTTCATATCTTCAGATCTATCAGTATCCATTCAAATTTCAGTTGAATGTTCATGTTATCAATAAGAAAAAGCAAACAATATTTGATAGCTGTGAAGAAAACTAGAATCTAATGCTATGAGTTTCCCAACCGTTGGTAAAGAAACCATCTAAACCAAGTCATCTTAAGGAGACAAATATTAAAAACTTCAACTTACCCGGTCTGCTGCTGCTTGTAATGTAACATGATCGCCCCATTCCCCTGATCTATTGGCATAGAAAGTTTTGCACAAAAATTCAATTAGCATTTAGTCACGGTCATGACAACATGCTGCCTAATTTTTCAGGCAGAAAATTAACAGGCATCACAACAGATGTCTAACTTTTTCATTTGCTTCAGGTAGCTCTTGTACTCCATTGGGACGTAACCTTCATATAATTTTTTGAAATGCTTCAGCTGAAAATAATAAAAGAAAGAGAATAAAAGACACATTCAGTTACGAGAGTACATAACAACCATGCATTTCTTTGTATGCGAAACAAACATCGCACTGTATGTATGTGCATGATTTGTTTTTACACAAGCACAAAGCTGTCACTCTGATACTTTCAGCTAGAACCGAATCATTTCATGAAATATTATGACATTTACATTATTTTACAGGATGTGGGGGAGCTTGTAAGTTGGAGAACGATTAGAGCTCTCTAGTTAATTTTTCTATGAGAGAGCCCGACTAACAAGACACTCTCAAAGCTGGACCAAAGCATTACAAGTCGGAACATTTGTCTAGGAAAAAGTTTTCCAATACCTAGCAAGGTATTTTTAGTTAACTGTTTTTAATAAATTATTTCTGTCAACCATACCTGCTTGATGACTTGCTTTCTTACATGCTTGTGGCATTCTGGATTGCGAAATAATTGATCTGCTAATGCTCGAAACTGCCCCACAGCACAAGAACACATTGTAGAACATATAATGAGGAAATGAAGATTTAACTAGGCAAAAGTATGAGCATAAATTGAGTTAGAAAGTACTTTGCAGTGATCTATCCTTGCAAAAACTTATACAGTGTACAATCATTTTATACATATTTATTATGAAAAGTAGTGGAGAACCTGACAATTTCCATCGCCCTCCATTTGCAGTTCAGCTAAACCATATGTGGCCAACCTGAATCACAAACAAAACCATTACAATGAAATAAAGAAAAATCACATTTATATTTACGCAAAAGAGGCCAAATATGAGAGGGTAGATGGTAAATGCCAAAACTTTGACTTTCTTGCCAGACATTGTCTTTGTGTCCTATAATTCACCCTATAGCTACCACAAATGAAAGTACAAGTGTAATATAAATGCTCAGAGGGCTCCAAGTTCCATTACTCTATCAACATATCAAGCTCAAGATGAATTCGTCAAACTGTATGCCATGCACCAAGAAAACGATATTCAAGAAGCCTTTGACAAAATGTGTATAATCTTTCGTCTGATAAAACAGCATTTAATTACTAGTAATGAAGATATTAAGATTGACTGAATGTCATAAGGTACATTAGTCACCAAATGAATTACTATGACAACCTAAAGACATATGTTAATATAATCAATAAGAAATCGTATATGGAGCTCGTGATAAAATCAGAACCTTTCAGACAGCCGCTCGTGGTCTAAGGTTGCATCATTCACATCAGGTATCTCCCCATTAATGCGGGGTGTGTGCTGCCAACAAAAAGATTCAGTGAGTACTTACATACCCAGAACTTTTAATTTTCGTGCCTATCTAGTCTACCACATAAGACTAAACATAGTAACCAATTGAAGGTTGTATACAGCCATCTAAGGGCACACAAGCTACTTTACCCTTTAAAGGCAACAGAATGCATAAACAGAGATCTTCGAACAATTTCATATTGCTAAATAAAAACTTTACGCCGATACATTGCAAAACCATTGAAACCAAAATTCTTGAAAAGTAGTATAGACAAGGAGAGGATTCATACTGGGATAGAGTCCAAGTGAGAGAGTCTCTTCCCAAGGCGGCCTTTGGTAGCTTTGGAATTTTCATCTTCCGCTAAGATGGCTGCAATGGTGTGGTCATCCTCTGTATCTGGCAAGCTGCTATTCAAACTTGAGCTGGAGCTAAGACTCGCATTGCTGTGGCTTTCAGTCATGCTATTTTCAACTATATGCCAAACAAGTAATTCAATAAATAAACAAATAAATAATGAATTGATGTGTGCTATAATCCAAGTTCAATATCTACCCACTTTTTCATAACTTGCAAACTAGAGGATCGATTAAATTGGAACCCAGATGGATATTAAAACAGATAAAAGGAATTAATATACCCAGAAGCTAAAACAAATACCAAATAAAAAAAAAAATCATTTTTGAAAAACAGAGAATGGATAAATAAGGAAAGAAAGGAATACCCAGAAGTTAAAAGCTGAAAGGAATTTACGGTTGGTGTTGGAACAGTTTTGATGGGGGGAATTCCTTATCGTGTTTCCTTTTAGAAAGAGCAAAGTGAAAGTTTTGTTTTAAGCAGAGGCAGATACAGAGGGCAGCTAAGGGAAAGCTGACAAAGCTTGACGTGAATTGATTGAAAGGCTTGGACCAGACGTAATTCAAACTCTCTCTCTCTCTCACAAGAAATCGGAGCTGACGCAACTTTGAGATTACTGAATCACCTCCTCTGTTGTAAAATGCCTACACCGAGACCGGGAGAAAATATACAAAATTGCGATATTTTGGGGTTATTTAAATTATTAAATAGCAAGTCTAACGTGTCTGTACATGTTAATTCTTGAAGATAGTTTTAATAATAAAATAAATTTTTATTAATAAAATCACAAAATTGTCTAATCATACTAAAAACTAAATTTTGACTACTTTATAAGTGTTGCATGTTATAATATTATAATAATTCTAAAATAATATATTAAAAATTTAAACAATTATAATATAAATAATTTTTATCTTTATAAACATTTTACAAATATTATATTTCAATAAAGTAGTCTTTTTTTTTTTTCTTTTTTAGCAACTATTTATCTTGACAAACCAATTTTGCTAACCGGGGACATAAATGTTTACCCAACTCTAGCTGACGGGTTCACCAATGGTTTGTCAAGCAATGAAGTGCATTGAAAGACATGTTTATCCAAATATCTCAAACATGCCTAAAAACATTTAAAAAAAAAACGATTTTTTTTACAATATTGCGATAGGTTATCTTAATATTATGAAAAGTAAAATAAATAATTATTTTATTTCAATATAATCGACTGGATCCTCATATTATAGATTTTACGTTTATAATCTTGTTAATTTTTTATTACAATTAGTATGAAGGATCTTAGACTAAAAAAATAGATTATAAAAGTTAATTAGAAGCTAATAAAGGGTATCATATGTAATACAATAATCGGGTTTATTGATATTCTTGATATAAAAGTTGCTATCGCATATAAAATTATACTCAGTTTGATGGAATTATTTGATCTTAAAGTGATCTTCAATAATTTTGTACGTGAAGGTTATGTTTTGATTTTGTCTAATCATTAATAATTTGATTATTTTTTTATAATAATAAATAAAAATTCTGCAAACCAATAAATATTGAAAGACTTTTTATTCTAAATAATGTGTTAACTGCTATCAAATCACTTGTAGTATCATACACATGAAAATATTATATCAATTCAATATATATAAAAAAAAAAGTGACAAATATTGTGAAAAACAATTACATTATGCACCATTTAATTGATACCTACGAAATATCACCTAACATCTTGGCAAAACCAAGAAATTTATCAATGTATATTTTAAGGGCATGTTTGTTTATGTTTTCAAAATTCATTTTCATATAAAATTTATACGTAGTACAAATAAAAAATTGAAATTGTCAACATCCGGTGAGACGTGGCCCATTTGGTTTATTAAGATTGTCAATAAAGGCTGCAATGAGCTTTGACGGTGCAAATACTATTCCTCTTCCTCTCCAATGGTCCATCACTCTCTGTCAATGCAAATTTTTATTTTTTGAATAATTCTAAGTAGTAAAAATTTTACAGCCAGATAATCCTAGCTTTATCGATGGCTTTGCTTGGCCGAGTACGTCGTATTAAATATCTGAAGAAATGATTTTTAATGAGTACGTACACCCATATATTAGTTTACAAATATACTAATAAGAGAAATAAAAATCATATTATAAATTAAAATAAAGGACATCCTTCACCAATTTCTGGTGAGACTGATGATAATTATTGATAGTTATTACATTTTTGAGGTCGTCAACAAAGGCTGTGACATTTGCCATCACCCTTGCCCTAGCAGCCTCTCCCGTGGTCCTCATATGTAGCCTCATTAACCTTTTCTTCATCTCATCACTATCCTCTTCATCCATCACTCTCTTCAACCCTTCTTCAATATCTTTCTGTCCAAAGCCATTTATCTTAACTCCAATTTTCCACGTTTTCACAATGTAAGCGCAATTCACAAACTGATCCCCGGCAATCGGATAGCACAGAAGTCGCTTTTGGCATTGTATGGCTTCCATTGTTGAGTTCCAGCCACAATGTGTTAGATAACAAGCCACAGCCTTGTGTTGCAGCACCTTCATTTGTGGTGCCCATGACACTACTTTGCTTTGCTTTGACACTCTCTCCAAGTACCCATTTGGCAAACCTTCACGCCAAGCTGAGCCAAGCACCCAGATGAAGGGCAAGCCTGATGCCTCGAGCGCCAATGCAATATTCTTCACCTTTGCTTCTCCAATAGGGCTAACCCAACTCCCAAACGAGACATAGACAATAGAGTTTGGCCTTTGCGTATCCAACCATTCTAAACAGCTCATATCTTCTTCCCAGAAGCTAGGGTTTCTTGTTATTGCATGCTGACTCAGAGGTCCAACCAGATAGACATGTGGCTGAGAGTTTCCAGACGTTAGGTGATAATATTGGTGCTTAATATCAATGTATTCTTCAGGAAAGGAGTTCACCAGTAGCCATCTCAGAGTTCTTGACCGATCCAATGTTCTCATCCAAAACTTAAATCTTGATTTTCTTGCAGAAGGAGTTCCAATTAGCCATGGAAGATCTCCGGTAGATAGCATAGGCTGGCTAGGAAGTAAGAGCGCTTCTTCTAGATGTCGGGGGCATCCTGCTTATTCATAACAAAAACCATTTGTATACAAATTAGGGTAGTCCAAATCGATCGGTTACTTGTAGTTCTAAGAATTAAAGAGCTTTGAGAAAAAGAAAACCAAGTTAATGACTTGCTCGAGAGTCATTATTGTTATAAATAATATAATATGAACAGATAGGCGACTATATTATATTTATTCAGATGAATCTATCTTCAAATAGGTACTTCTGGAATCTTATCTTCTTGCTAGGATTAGCTGGAACGAAAGCCGTCTAATAACTTAATTTACAATCATGAATACGTGACTTGAATAATTTTGATCTCGTAAAGATAAGAACAATGCAGATATCTAATTTATTAGAAAATTCATAAACTACAGATAATACGTCATTGCTCACTGGTTCTTCTTCTTCCCATAGTTTTTCATTAATTTATCCTAATTTTCAGAGAACTCGAGCGTTGATTAATTCTAGTTAAAGCTTGATAACTTTTATATAATTAATATGGCTAACTCGTGGTCCTACGTCTACGGTGACATATGTGTGGTTATAGTGAGGACAAACCCAAGTTATATATAGACAGGAATTAATGTCTACTTAATTATCTGGTTTGCTCGATCTCTACAAGAGAACAAGCTAAGAATAGGACATATATATAGTAAATCTCATCGATCAATAGCATTACAAGTTAGAGGTTGACCCGACAAAATTTAATTGCTTACATCCTAAAAAATGGCATGTGCTTAAGTTGATGATACACATTCCAAGATAAATTAATTAATAAAGAAAATGAAGAATTGAATGGAAACTTACCTGTAGCATCAGAAATAAAGCCTGTTCGGACCATATCAGGGATTGCGGTGATCAGGCGGTAAGTAGCAAACATAGCAGGCCAAAACCCTGCCACTGGGATTCCACATCTGTCAGCTACTGGAGTGGCCCATGATGCCAACAGATCAACAACAACGCAAACAACTCTCCCACCATCTTCATTAAGTTTATGAATAAGGCTCTCCAAATGAATAGGCATGTTGTTTTCCATAGCCTTTTCTATGGCAAAGAAGTCACGAGGTGCATCTTTGTCCAATCCATCTGGGATTGACATGCACGAAATCTCATTCTTAGAGTCGATATTTGAGATGATGCGTTGGTGAACGAACTCTGGTGTGACCATCACCGGCTCCAATCCTTTGTTGAGGAAACCTGAGGCTAGCTTCAGCATGGGAGTGACATGTCCCTGAGCGGGAAATGGAACCAATATGATTTTGAGCCTCTTTCTCCCTTCGATATTCACCATCTCTTTCTATACTCTCTTCTTCTCTTAGGTACTTAGACACTACTACAACCCAAAACTCAAATTCTTTGATCTTTTGTTTTGTGTTGTCAAGACCCTACCGAAACTCAATTTATAGAGGATAGAAATGAATTAACAATAGAGTTTCAAAGCGACAAAGAGTCAACCAAACATGTGCAAATATATGTGTGTATTGATTATGTTTATGGGCCAACTTCATGGCCCCTCAATTATGAACAAAATGTTAAAACCAAGGGAAATCTTCGGGAGAACAAACACTTTTATGTGGATATATAGCTAGCTTTTGTGTTGAAGGATATTGGGTAGTATACTGAACAAAATACATGTTAAACATGTGAATATACATATGCTCGATCTATCAATCACATGCGCATTATGGCATGCACATTGTAATTGGTTAGGCCTATGAGCAACCACAATTGTTTTTGTGACATCTTTCCTTTTTAATTGAGGCATGGAGGAGCGTATCCAGCACTTGATCTGTTGATCATATTATATAAAAGCTCAATTAATCAAAGGTACCTGTCTACCTAGTATATGTATAGCCTCCATCTACTACTTGTTTCTTTAATTACCTTCTTTTCCTTTTCTACCTTCTATGGTTTCTTTTAGTATTTAATTGTAGATGTTGGAGAGTCTAGTCAGTATTATATCATATAGCTAGAATAGTAAAAGTTAATATCCATGACGTAAAAGGTATACAAGTGGACCTAGAAAAGAGTTGGATAAATAATTTTTATTGATTTATTTACCGAGCTCACCATATCATAGAGTGTTCATGTGCTGAAACGCCAAAAAAGCCTTAACCCTAAATGTTTTCTCTATGCAATATAAAATATATACATGCAGGGATGAAAGTTTACCACGTACGTCGTGTCTTTTCCATATCTAGATAAACATGGATCAATTTAAGAAATGCGTTTATTTGGGATCTATTGATTGGAAGCTATATAGTATTAATTAATTAAAGAAGAAAAAAACTACTTTTTCTCTACAAGTTCGGAGGATCATGAGGGTTACTTTCTTAAATTGAAATCATAGTCGATCGGATGTATATCATATCTCAATCAACGAAAACACAACCCAGTCATCTTCCCAGAAAGTGGAGATATATATAGCACAAAAATTGGCGTGGACGTATGGCTTCCACACCCATAAAGGGTGACCTGGCCAGCTAAATATATATCTCCATTAATTTGTATTTGGAATTCGGCGCATGTGCACCCATTTTGCTTTATTTGTCACTCTCCCGGAGCCCAGATAGATACTTCTACCAACTACTAAACTACCAGTATTATTGTAGTCGGCAGTCGGCATCGCTCGCCCACTTAACCACTCCAGGCACCTCAGGATATTTTCTTCCCGTGCACAAGCTTTTCGATCGAGTAATTTATAGTTACAGTAGATAATTAATTGATTAACTAATTTCTACAGCACTTAATCTTGGTCAGCAACTTATTTGCTTTTCATCATCAAAATGATAAAACAAAGTCAAATTCTTATTTAATTTTGTCTGACAATGATAAGAAAATTATATATACATCATGACAGCTTAATTATAGGCTACAAATTATTTAAAATGTTTTGACACAAATGGTATTGATCAGATCAAGTTGACTTTTACAAGTTTATTTCAATCAGATCAGCAGATGATGATATAATAAAATCAACAATAGAGGCAAGGATCTTTCTTCTTTCGTCTTTCTTCCTTCTTCGTCAACTGTTATTTGTACAAAGAGTAATTCAATTAAGTTACGATTTCCACGTACATTACCTCCTCGGCCAAACCAGTTATATGTATCCCCAGCCAAAGTTTTTGTTGAAAGCTCAAAACGAGGGGCAGAGAGTCAACCAAGCATGTGGCTCAACATGGTGAGTGCACTCCTTTCCCGACAGAATAAAGTTGAAAAAGGAAAACATCATCAACTTATTTTACATAAAACTCGATCTATGATGGTTCTATATATATATATATATATGAGATGGGATGAGTCAGTCAAAGCACTAATCGAACGTCACCAACTCTGGTCTTGTCGTCCATTAGAACACAGAAAGTGCATAATCCGTTCATCTTCCACAACAATGAATATTTGTATAAGCATAATATATAGTTAAATGAATTTGCATGCTTTCAACTTCTTATACTTAATTAATGCCCTTCCTCTGCTTTACAACTCCATGTAGTTCAGTTCAATTTTCACTTCTGTATTCAATCATTCGTTCTCTTCAAAGTTAGGCAATAAGCATGACAAGATTGGCACATCAACATCATGATCAAATCACTTTTTCCCTGAAAGTAAAGTTGGAGATGCTCTGCTATTTCCGATACATCCATATATATATATCTCATTATATGTTATAGACTAATATTACATGTTTTACACATTAGGAGATTATTCAAGAATGAGATGAACAGCAAACTCTCGTTTTTGGATTGTATATAATTTCTTTATTATATCAAGTCATGGTGATACCACTAATTTGTACAGATAATGAAGCACCGTTTTATAAATAACGACAATTATAATCAATTTAAAAAGTGATATGTTTGCCCTTTTTTCATATACTAACATCACCTTGGAGTTACAGCTTTCAAGCGAAAAGGAAAAATTTAATTTATAAAATATATTTACAAATAGATTAATAAAAGCAGCTTTAGATAGAGTATTTATGTTTAACGTCGTATGTAATGATGATAGGATGTTTTAAATTTTATTTATTTTGCTTCATATAGTTTATATATCACTCATTTAATATTATCTTTAATTAGTTTATTAGCAATATGGATCATGGTGTCACATATCTATCACGTATCATCGAATCTATCTATCTATATATCTATATAATTTTGAAGCATGAGCCTATATAATTGACATATAGAATGACAAATAGGATTTTTTAGGCTTTAGATTTTTTACAAGTAAGTTTTACTTAAAGGTAATTTCAATAATGTTTAATATTTAATTCATTTATTAAATCTCTTTTAATAGGTTATTTAAGGATTGGAAGGTTTCTGAAGTTAGGAAGTGAAAAGTGAAGAGGTTGAAGGTTTTAATGTGAGTTAAAGATGGAGGATGAATGTATAAAGTCATTTAACATTCATGTGATTATGACATATTTATTTTGGGTGGCTTATTTTCCCTTATAAATAGGATCATCCTTGTGATTCTTAAAAAATAATACCATTCACAATTATTTTACATTTTTATTCATTTTTATTTCAGAGATTTTTTGGTAAATAAGGGTGTTCTTTTGGTGGAACTTTGAGCTCAACTAACTGTTGCACCGTATTCTAGGCTTTGCCAACCGTAGAGGGCTTGAATCTCCTTAAAGAGAGCGAGATATTTGTGCCTCAGTCCATCTGATTTCGTCATTTTCTTATTTATTTTATAATTTTATTTTTTATTTAATTAAAAAATAATATTAAATAAACATAACCGCGTAACGCGCAGGCTTTGCACCTAGTTGTATATAATTGTTAACAAAAAACAAGGTGCTTATTATTATACACTTGAGAAATTAATCAAAATAACCACATATTAGGGGGTCTTTGAAAAATAATCGACCTCCTTGTTTTATTTGATTTTTCTACCCATTTCTAGCTTTATATCCATTATATCCCTTCATATATAATATATAAATATATCTTCCCTACTCTAACATTTTTCAATCAGATAGTCAATGAAAAATTCACCGGACCATCATTTTAACTTTTCAGACAATTATTTTGACTCGCAGATGGTTATTTCGATTCACCGAATAGTCATTTTGATTAGCTGAAAAGTTAGTTTGACTCATCGAATAATCATTTTAATTCGTCGGATAGTCATTTCGACTAATCAGACAATCATTTTGACTAGTCAGACAGTTATTTTGACTCACATGACAATCATTTTAACTCGTCAAATGGTCATTTAACTCGCCGGACTGTTATTTGACTTGTCAAACCGTTATTTGACTTGTTGGACCATCATTTTGACTCGTCGAACTATCATTTGACTCGTCGGATTATTGTTTGACTTATCGGACCGTTATTTTAACTTGTCGAACAATCATTTTGACTTGACAAGGTATAATTATCATTTACCTAGATTTGGTTAAATAAATAAATAAAAAAATCAGAAGATTGATTATTTTTCAAAGACTCCCCTCAAATTAGGTTATTTTAATGAATTTCCTTATAAATTTCAATAGGATGGAACTATATATATATACACTTCTAATTAGAAAACTAAAATGTTTCATATAACCAACACTTCACATCAGAATACTGCTTTTTACACAAAATTACAAAACAATAATCAATTCAATTTCTAGTACTTTCCATCTGTTGCTCTTCTTTTCTCTTGGTGATGTTCTTAATTAGTGGATGAAATCATGGAAATTTGTCGTTGAAATCGTGGTCAGATCTTCTCCTATTCTTTGATCCTATGAACTTGTGCTTCATATTCTAAACCATCAAGAAGTATTTTATTAACATATTGTATTTAATCATAGGAATCATATAGCAGCTGTCTCGCTGGAGAAAGTGAAAGCTTTGGGGCTTCATTTAAAATACTAATAATTCATTTTCAAGAAGAGAAGAGACGACACGTTTTCATTTAATATTCATATTTTCTCTCTGTAGAATTAATACAAAATGCTTATTTTGAAGCAAAAGATAATATTTATTAATTATTGTATATCCTCCACTGGCTCTTTTCATAAAAGATTCATAACCAAATCGAGCCTAAAGATCCATACCTATGTTATTGAAGAATATTTATGGATCTTTTAAGGCCTAACTCTAACCAATTCATGACAGAGTAATTCTATTCAACCCTCACATTTTAACTCTTTAGTCCCCATTCATTGTTTAAATAAGGGTAAGATGGTAATAAAAATGTAATAAATTAGGGTAATTAGAAACTCGATATTTGCATTTAGCTAAACTCTTATTTTCAAACTTAATTCACCAGCCACCGTCCTTTCCCTCAACTCTAAGGCTCTGTTCGGTTGGAATAATACTTGGGGAAAGGAAAATGGTTTCCTTAGGACTCTACTTTCATTTGTTTGGTTGTTTTAAGGGGGTAAATACCTATATAGACACCCCCGAGGTTTAACTTAAGTAATAAACTTATCCTTGTCATTCATAAAGTAACATAGACACTCCCATAATTGAAAAACATGGGGTCCTGACATATAAAAAATTGGGGTCTTAATGTTACTTAAAATATCAAAATAGGAGTTTTTATGTTACTTTATAAATAATAGGAGTATGTTTGTTCTTAGACTAAACCTCGGAGTTGTCTAGATTTACCCCTTGTTTTAAGTCTAGAGGACATGCATGGTATTCTCACCTTAACCCCCAACCTTCTCCTCCTTCATCTTTCTTCACCCTATGCTATCATCGTAGTTTTTAGTGATTGGTGAGGTAGATGGTCCGCAGTTGATTTGGGGGATAATTAATAAAACAACTTCATATGATTGATTTAGCTGTGTCATGCCTCTCTCCATGTCTGATTTTGCTGTGGAAAAAAACCATATTACTTTGCTAATTTAGTGAATTAATTTAATTAAATATGTTTACATAATATTGATTATAAATAAATAATAAAATAAATGGTTATTATATATCTCTATTCTCTTCTCTTCAAGTGCTCCATACACCAATTTCTTTTATTTTGGACAACCCGCAAGTCAATTGTACTAAGAAATGAGAAATAAGAATATTATTTTTCGATATCTATAATATTTTCCTTCAATTTCACTGTATCAAAAATACTTTGTGCATCCATTCTCATAAGTAAACTCAACATTTTAAATTTTAAATAATGCAATTTTTATCTAACAATATAAATAATTTTTAAAATAAGTCCATAAAATAAATATAATTTGACTATTAGCCTAATATACTTTTAAAAATTATTATAAAATAAAAATATATATATCTGCAACCTACTTAATTTATTAATGAAAGCATAAATAAATCACTTGTTTTCATCAAATTGTAATGAAAATTCTATGTGTTAATTTTTTTTTTCATGTAATATACATTGATTTAATATTTTATAATTGACTATGAATTCAAATTATTCAAAATTTTTATTTTTTAAATTTTAATAATAAATGTATTTAAAAAATGGGTTTGTAGAATATTTTTGGGTTCATATAGTACGTCCTCTCTTTCAATATTTGTATAAATTTAAGAGTAATAAAATCAATTATAATGTTGTTGAGATATGCATACTAATTAAAAGATAAATTCTATTCTCTAAAGCATTCTAGCATTCATACAACTTCAATTGTTTTTATTGTTTTCTTTGTTTTATAAATTTAATGTTGTCTTTTTTTAATTATTGTTTATTCAAAAAAATAATAATGTGGTATTTATTATATGGATAATAGAATAATATGGTAAGTGATATGGCTTAATACAACATTTGACATAATTCTTTAAAAAAATTAATATACTTTATTATTATATATCACATCATTATAACAAATTTCATTATCTATTATGATTTTTTACCCTATATGAATGTATTTTTCATATCAAATTATTTGTAAATAATCTTAGAATTAAGTTGTATATATAGATTATTCACTTCCTAGTAAACAAATTTTATTCTCAAATAACTTTTTGTAGTGGAAGAAAATGGTTTACCACGTTTGTCAATTAAGAGTTGAGCAGTGAACTTTAAAAACTTCAGATTTATTTTACCGATTCACGTTTGCAGTACCCAAAAAAAAACCCCAACAGATGGGCTATAAATTTATGAAATGGGTTACTCAGGCCCAACTTGAGACAAAACCTTAATAATTAATGGCAGGCCTAACCCTCTTAATAATTACTTGAGCCACCACTCAATTGTCAACAAACAGGATATAATTATTTTTACAATATAATTGTGAAAAAAAAAAAAAAAACCTAAATACTCCTATAAGATAAGAGTAATTAACACCATCACCCCATTGTTCGGACAGTCGTTCAAAGAATCGCATGTTGTAAGAGCATTATGAATATATTGTTTAGAAATATGAAAAATAGCCAGATTTAGAGGTACTAAAGAAAAATAACATAATTCAATAATCTTTTGATCTATCTAGGCAACATCGTTAACCTATTAATGTATCCGTTGACCTTTTGACAGACCTGTTGAACCATTGAAATGATCGTTAACCCTTTGACTAAATCGTTGATCTAAATATTATTAAGTTAATCTTTTTTTTAGCAACCCCCAAAATTTGACTATTTTTCAAGCTTCCCTTATATTGTTTGATATTTATTGTTTTATTATTTATCTAATTGAAATATTTATAAATAATTATAAAGATAAACCAAATTTAAGGAAGGCGGTTGAAAAACAATATGCACTTAGTAGATTTAAATATCATAGTTCTTTATTCGATATTCTATAACATCGGATAATGTTTAACATAAGACAACGTTTGATAGAATTTGTTATTAGATATCTAATGACATATGACATCTAACATCGAATATGTGTTTCTAAATTTTTTTAAAATGGATCAAATATCAATAAAATCTTTTAATTTGGACATTTTTTCCAATAATCTCAAATATTTATAGCACGTAGCCTATTTGATAGGGTTTTTATAGATCTGAATTCTTATTTCTTAACAAGGAAGATTGAATGATTGGGTTAATGCGAAAGCGAAGTCATTTTTATATTGGGTTATCCAAAACAAAATAAATTGCGTGTGGAATGAGTCAAGTGATGTAGTCCTTTGCTTCCTTTACAGACATCGCTTCCAGGTATGCATATCATTCTTAAACTAACTCCCCAACCCAATATTAGATTAGTGGATTGCTTTTTACTTAAATTTAATTAGAAATATTAGTCAATTATTATTATAAATTTTATTTTGCTGTTTTTATGAGATTAATTTCAAACCTAACAAAATAAAACTTTTTTTTATTTAGATAAATATTTAATCCACGGAAATAAAGATTAAAGATTTATGGTGACAATTTCGTTCACGCAATGACAATGAATTAAAAATAATACATTTAAAATTTTATTAAAAGACACGTGGTTCCACGTGTCATTGAGAAGAGTAGGTAGCTTGGAAACAACAGCGAACCT
This sequence comes from Bursera cuneata, assembly GCA_026212285.1. Lineage (NCBI taxonomy): Eukaryota > Viridiplantae > Streptophyta > Magnoliopsida > Sapindales > Burseraceae > Bursera > Bursera cuneata. The sequence goes on along the minus strand of JANLJB010001588.1, from coordinate 2,332 downwards.
CCAGATAGCCATTTGATTAAAAAAAAAAAAAAATCCTTTCAAGAGATTTGTTCCATTTATACCTTAAGATAAAACAAAGAATATTATACTAATAGCTTAAAATAGATTAAAACGTTAGAAATTTTAGATGTGAACAATTTTTATATATTGTGTAATATGATATAATACTATTCGGAACATTATCAAGAACTATCATCGTGTTTTAGATAGAAACCGTGTTTATTTTTTTAATTAATCACATTCCTAAAGGCTAAAGTTATCACAAAATCATCATCTAACATCTTTTATTAAAATTACATTAACGATTGATGATACTATAAAAAATTTGTGACAAATAATTTACATCATAATTTAAAATTCGAACAATATCAAAAAATGTCGTATTTGGATCTAATTTTATGTGAAATCTGAATCTGTTATTTTAATCAACAACACCCATCAAGTTGTCAAAAAATAATTATCTAAAGTTTTTCATTAAGAATTACAGTAATTGTTGAGGATAATATAGGAATTTAATGTCAAATAATTTACTTTCTAATTTAAACTTTATAAACTAATTAATGAAAATCAAATTAGAAAAAGAAACAACAAATAAATAAAATTATAAACTACCTAAAAACAAATCCTACTTCATCAACCTCCAAACAGAACACCCATGGGTTTATTTGGCTACATTGTATCTTCTCTTGCATGTCAGGATTGAGATAAAATTTGGGGGTTTCAGAGGTTGGTTAGCGTTTGAAAAAAAAAAAAGTTTTTCGGTTGGTCGAGGTTTAAAAGAATAAGGGTTTGGGTGGGAGAGAAGAGAATAAATTTTTAATTTTTTTAATAATTTTTTTGGCCATTAAATAAATGTTTATTGTTAATTTATAGTTAAAATATTATTATTATTTGAATAATATAATATAATTAAATAATATTGGATAAATATATCATTTCATATTTTCATTAGGGTTAAAGTTAATGGTGATCAAAAGTTTATAATTTAAGTGGTGTGTTGATTAAAATAACAAACTCGGATTCAGTTTAAAATTATGCTAAAACACAAAGAAAGTTTTTAGAATTGCTTCCTTATATTTTATTTGAAAAACATAAATTAATCAAATATTATAGAGGTAAATATATTTTTTTCCTGTTTGTATGAGGGTTAATTAATGGTTGATCAAAAATTAACAACTTTTGGAATGTAGTTGATTACAATAGTAAACACGATTTTCACTTAAATTATATCCAAATACAATGATAGTTTTGAATGGGACAATATCAAATAATACCTTCAATTTTTGACCTAATTTTAAACTGAAAATCTATTTGACATTTTAATTAACTAGACTCTTTACGTTTACCTAAAATTATCAATTAACATATTTTTATTAACAGGTACAGTAAAGATAGAAAAAGAATATTACGCCTCTCNTTCTGTTATCTTGTCTAAGGGATAATATCAAGAATCACTATTTTGGTTTAATTTCAAGTAGAAAGCATGTTAGATATTGTAATCAACTAGACCCCTGAGATTTACATAAAATCATCAACGAACGTTAAAAATTACACTAATATTAGAATTTTATGATAAATAATGTTAATACCCTTCTGATTTCTTTAAATAATTTTATATATAGAGAAGGGTATAATAGTATTTTCATAAGTTTTGTTATCGTTTCTATTAACTAAATCTATTAATAGATGATTTTGTGTAAACTCTAACAGTCTAATAGATTAAAATATCAAAAGTACTTTTCGTTTAAAACTAGACCAAAATTAAAAAAACAGCCCTCCATATTATTCCGTTTTGAAATTGTTCTAATACTATTTTCTGCTTATAATAATAATTTTATAATGGAGTTAAGAATAATTCAGTAGGGTCGGCTAGCTAGCTGGCAGGCTGGCTGCGGCCAGCAATCAGAAAATTTAATAGAAAATAAAAAAAAGGTCAATTTCACACAAATAATATTATTATAGTTGGTAGCGCTGCGCCTGATGAACGACCATGTTTCGTCTTGAGTCGTCACGCGGTGCGACCGACCGCTTTTGATAACCTCTCCTTCTAAGAAACATTACGTAACTCCACCAAATACAAAATTGGCGCGGCCTCTACTTGTCTATATATATTCTAACTCATTTCTATCATCACCACAAATATCTGCTTTCATTCGTCAACTTCAAACCACACCCACCTTACCTAACAAACACCAAGATGAGTTCTTATGATCATCAAACTCAGCCTGCTGCTGGTACCATCTTAATCCAGGCCCTGCTTGCTTAAATCTTCCTTTCCTGCGCCTTAATTTTATACATCTACTTTAACTTACGTTGATTTTGCAGGTGCATA
>JANLJB010001587.1:4497-20280 GCA_026212285.1 Bursera cuneata | reverse complement strand
TATTAACAAATAACTGAAAATAGTGAACATTTCAAATACTTCTTTATACAAATTCTTGAAAGTTGGTACATGTAGATGTCTAATCTCTTTCGTGTTGATGGCAAATCTTAGCTAAGCCGACAGTTAATTTTGTTGACAAATATATACTCAAAGAAGAAAACTCTCATACATCAGGCCGACGTACGCCTGGCTTGGACTGCCATGAAAGGAAGTCGATGGATTCATTTAACCAGGCATCAGCCATGACATGGAAAGCATTTTAGGGCTAAAGGACCCCACTTCAAAGACGATTCAATTCTTTAGTCAAAAGAAGGGAACATATACACTATATATATATATATATAGAGAGAGAGAGAGAGAGAGAAGACGTGTATGCAGTTTCTTTAAGGGACATTGACATGCAAGTTGTGGTTCAAGGCATGATTATGAGGTTTAGATGATATTGTTGGAAGTTCGAAAGCCCTTTGAGGGGTTTCGTCTGTGTTTCTTTTGGTGAAAGCGTAAGCTCCACTTAACAAAAAGAATATACATATTAAACTGATGAAGCTAGCTTGAGACAGTTCTTCATTTTAAGCAACTTCATGTTCATCTTCGCATGCCTTGATTATTTTAGTACAAACTTTAGCATAGAGCGAATAATTATGACCAGCAACGGATATGAACTGGGTTTAATTTATTTTGCTTAATTGGTTAATATTTGTGAATATCAAATATCATCATTAGCTAGAATATGTTTTAACTATACTTTTGTGTTGTTAATACAATTTGATGAGAACAATTTGGAGTTTAATCATGAGTGAGGTTTATGACTTTGTGTCGGTAGAATGCCTGCCTCAGTGAATTTAAAAATCGTATACTTATATGCTAAAAAACATTAACGGATAAATAAGAAATTATTACTTAAGATGTACCCATGAAATAAAAAAATTTAAAGGAAAAAGTGTTTGTCCCACCTAAAGAAACTATGAAAGACTTTATCTAAAGTTACCCATTCTCAATGGGTGAACTATAGCATAGATGCTCTCTCTTGCGCACAGGCTTTTTGTTATGGGGATCGAATATGTTTTAAGGATACTTTTGTTATATTTGTTATTTGCAATTTATCTATCTTATATGAGCAATCTTTATTAATTGTCAACAAGAAGCTGCATCGGAAGAGATACACATGTATATATATAAGCACTCTGATTCATCTCTGCTCTATATACAGAAAAGTACTCCAAAAGCAATCCAAACTATTTTACATGAATTATATATTAATCTGATGATGTTGTACTTAATTATCCGAAATCAGTAATAAGGGTTATATAATACACTTGAATTATATTATACTAGATGACATTGTTTGTAATGCTAGTTTAAATTTGGGACTGATCGATGGCACGCACGAACCATTATAATTAACTGATTGCGTGTGATATATTTCATGAAGTTTATTGGTCTCTTTCTCATTTTCAAGGACTTGCTTTGAGTTGAGTGTTTGTTTAATAATCTCTAAATTTAGTTTTGTAATTATCATTGCTCGCTGGCTTCATTATGAGATAAGTTGTTGGGGGACATAATTACACTATAGTTGATGAATATGACATTCAATAATCATAATTGGATAGTCTTAATATCTGTTGTAATTATACATGTTAAACCTTCAAATTTTATGTATTTTTATTTATTCTAATTATTAATTTACACTGAAAATTATATTTTTATAATAAAAATTATGAAATATAATAAAATAATTAATTAAATAAGATTAATAATTGAAATAAATAAAAATACACAGGTTTTAAAGGTTTAATATGTACTCTTAAGACACGTGTTAAAATTAATTAAATATACATTGTTCATAGATATTCAATATAATATATTAGAATATAATTAATGGATCACTAATAAGAATGGTTTTGATAACATATTGATTTTATTTCTAGTTTAAGAATGAATTTCATTAGATTAAAAAAAAAAAAAAAAGATGAAAAATAACAATACCTTAGCAGCGTAAAAATTAAGGGGTTATTAATTACAGTTATCTCTTCTTAGGTCTGAATAATACCTTTAAACACCCATTAGGTTTAGGAAATGTATATAAAAAAAAAAAAAAATCTTTTATTTTTTATAAATAAATAAATAATTAAAAATTTAAAAATCAACTAATTATTTTTTATATTTAACTAGAATATGATTTTTATTTTCTGAAATTATAAGGGGTCTTAATGATATTTTTTATTTCTAATTATGTCGTTAAATAAAAATAAGGAAGGTTAATTTGTTGATTTTCTACAAATAGTCAATGTAAAATACAATGAAATAAACATCAAATAGAATCATACATGACTTAGTACTGTATAAATAATGTACAATTCAATACTCAATAATTTATACAATCCAATGCACTATCAAGTTCATATTACACCTACTACTTTAACTTCTTGGAACTTATCTAATTGTGTCCATGCATCCCTTTGTGCTTTGATTTCAAATGACTTTTATAATAATTTTTTTTATTCATATTAATTGGGAAGGAGTAGTGACTTAATTTTGTATAGTTTTTTTTTTTTTTTTTCTTTCAGTATAGTATAGGAGGAGTTGAGATTTTATGGATTTTTGNTATTCATATTAATTGGGAAGGAGTAGTGACTTAATTTTGTATAGTTTTTTTTTTTTTTTTTTCTTTCAGTATAGTATAGGAGGAGTTGAGATTTTATGGATTTTTGACACGTGTTGTCTTTGTATATGATGAATGTCTCTCCTTCGTACTTTATTCTTATGGTGGTCTACTCGTCTACATGTATATTTTTTCCTCTTATCATCTAATACAACTTTTCCTATCAATATATATATATATCTTAAAAAAAATAGTTATGTTTAAGATCTTTGAGAGTTCCTTACCATAGAAGTTCGTTTATATGATTTGATCCAAACTCAAAACTAAGGAATGTGAATATTAGATAGAAAGTGATTGTAATTTTATCAAATTTCAATCACTAACTCGATTCAAACCCATAATTTATATTTGGATTTGTTAAGTAACCATTTAGCCTAAAAGAAAAGTTTGGAGATTGTTACTCAGTCAAGTCAAATCTCGATTTCTTAGTTCGATTTTACATGAAGGGGCCTATTAAACTCAAATATCTATGTTTATCACCTCAATCTTGATTTAATTAGAAAGATTTCTAATATATAATTTTTTAAAAGATTTCAAAATTTATGATAAAAGGATTTCTTCAAATAACTAATTGTGATGTTTAATTAGATATAGTTTTTAAATGACTGAAAAAAAATAGGAAGAGCAATAGTTTAACATGTAATCAAAAGNCTAATATATAAATAATAATTAGAAATTTAGTATTTTAAAAGTACATATTTAGAGTTGTGTCTAATAAGATAATGAGTGATTCTATTGAGCACCCACCTCTTTAGTCCTCATTTTCAAATTAAAAAAGGACATATTTGTATAAATATAAAAATAAAAAATGAAGGGATGTGTAATTCTTAAATTTTTTGTCAATTTTTGCTTTTGATAATTCTTTATTCCATAAACGATTTCACATGTAGAATATAATGAATTCATGAATTAAAGGAATAGAATTGGAGATATTGTTTCACAAATGGTAAAAATAATTTATAATATTTAAATAAAGAGAAGACACTAATTATTATTAATTAATGATAATTTTATCCCGATTTAATTTAGAAATGGGGGTTGAAGAGTTGATTAGTGGGGATTGAATAGAATTACATAAAATCACTCAACCTAAGCCCAAGCCCAATTTAGTTTCTTCCCTCATGGCTGGCCCATTTATTGGGTTGTAGGCCTTGTTTTCTAATGTACTTTATTCGTTCGGTTTGGAACCAACAAAATAATAATAATAATAATAATATATAAATAAAATAATTCTATTAAATTTTCAGAATTTTTTTTGTAGCTCCAACTATATTTCTGCTAAATTTATTTATGATCCAAAATAATAATAATAATTATCCTAATATTATACAAATGAACTAAAGGTGATATTATTAGGAAATTATTTTTCATTGATTTAAATTGTAAATTTTTTATTTATAAAATGAATACTAATTTTGACCAATCATGATGAAGTCCAATAATTAAGTACTTCTTAAAATGAAATGAGAGGAGTTAGCATAAAATTAATTTTACACATACCACATGTAATGTAAGAAATCTTATTGAATGAATAGTTATCATATCATTTATTAATTTTTGTAATTTATTACCAATTCATTAATATTACATTATGTAAAATTCTATATATTTAATTGTATAAATTGATTATATTTATAATATAATAGTCTTAACATGTATCCTAATTATACATATTAAGCCCTAGTAATTATGTATTTCAATAATAAAAATCATTAAAATTTTTACAAAATTATGTAGTCTATTATAGAATTCATTAAACACATAAATGCATAATTTTTAAGACAATTTAATAATTTTTAAGATTGAAATACATAAATGTTTATGACTTATTTATTAGTCAATTTTTTAGAATAAAATATTAAAAACTTTTTTCAAAATTTTATAAGTTGCTTAGTTACATCAAGAAGGGTTGATGGGACTTTGGAAAAAGCTTTTTTTAGATCTATTGAAGATTTTGGCTTCTCCAATGACTTTTTTTTTAAATTTTAAAATAAAAATATATTTACCATAAAGCAATTTAATACTTTTATATAATCAAACAAACCAAATAGAACTTTTATTCTTCTTTAATTCGAGGTTGTTCCTAGTAATTCAAATTGGTGTGGTGTGGAGAAATAAAGACTAGAAGACAAGTGTGTGGCTGCTAGACACGCCCATAATTTGGAAAAGGGTAGCCATTCATTTTGGACCTTCTCCAAATTCCAAGTTGGGAAAGTCAAAAAGTGCTTTTATAATTATGGGAACGATAGAAAGAACACAAAATACCTGAAAGGAGAAGCAAAAAATGAGTACTTAAATAAATCTTCCAACAGACCCCTTGAGTTTTTATTACTGACAAAAGCCCTTGAGTTTATTGTTTTGATTTTTAAAAACTCTTCCATTAACTTGGTTAGTATAATCATGCATCGTAAAACCAATCTAAATGGAAGAAACGATAGTTAAAAGAAAATTTTCAATATTATTCAATTATATATAGAAAATTTACATAAATTCATTATTAATTATTGATTTGAAATAATATAATTAAAAGAATGGCTTAGGAAGGTAATGTTAATATATATTATATATATGATAATGATATTTATCGTAAAACGTTGTGCACAATAAGGACATTATATATATATATATAAATTTGAAAATAAGACAATGACCTAAAATTGAGCAACAATGAAGAGTTCTTGAAGCTTAAGAAAAGAACTAAAAAACCTTAGGGAGTAAAATGATAAACTAGAAAATCTAGGTGGGACTGGGAATTTAATTGAAAAATAGGCAAGACTTTCGTTGGAGGCTCGACGACCTCGCATCAGTGCCATTTGGATGCTCTCTCTGCCTGATACCATTCTCTCCAGTCATTTATTCTTTATATATTCATCACCATCCTTCCCTTCTTTGATCTACTCTGCTTTTCCCATTTTCTTGTTGAAGAAAAAAGAGCAGCTTTGGCAGAGAAATTCCACAATGACGGTTTCATCCGCTGATAATTCCGTGGAGAGGTAGTTCTCTTTCGTGATTTCTTGTGATCTTTGTTGCGAGATTCCATCTGGATTGTTTTTTTTTTCTTCGATTTTTTGCACTTATGGTGTATGCTTCCATTGATGAATTGGGTAGAGCTTTTCTGCAATGCTATCACTTTTCTTTGAGTTTGATTGGGGTTTGTTGTAGTTCGTTTATTTATATTTTTGGATGTTTTGAATTATGATTTTTTTTTTTTTCGTTTTCTGAGAATGATCGTGATTATAAATGTTATCAAAATACTACCTTTATTTGTGGGTTTCATGTTGTTTATTTATGGCATCTCAGTCTGGTTTATTTATCTTCTGTTGTTTTCAAGTCTCATTATTGAGTTCGAGTTGTTATTTCTTTGTAAAGTTTGTTCTAGCTGTATTGAGGGAGGTCTTCTGTTTGTTAAATTTTGTGTTAAAAGTTTGTCTTTCTGTAGTGTATAGATTTCACTCGGGTGCCAGGATGTCAATCACTCTTTTGCTTCTCTTACCATTGTGTTGCGCATGAGTTTGTCTATGTATTATGTTGGACTAGAAAAATTAGTAGAATGGTTCAGAGTTTTTCCTATTTCAGGGTCACAATTACCTGGTTAATGTTTAGTGTGTATGTATGTAGATGTATTTAAATGGTTGTGAAAACTTGTTAAAGATAAGATTTTAATGTCATGTTAAATTGACTGCGTAAGGTATCTTGAACATTGGATGATTACAGGATTTGAGATTCTTTCATATTGGTTTTTATCTTTTGATTATCAAAAGAATCTTCAATTCTCTATTTATGCTAACTATTATTTTACCTTTTTGCCTTTGTTCTGTGGAAGCAGCAGAGGTTTTCTTGCTAAGCTTGCTCCTCTAGAAGCAGTACTGTTTGACGTTGATGGAACTCTATGTGATTCAGATCCAATCCATCTTCAAGCCTTCCAAGTAATGCTTAAAGAGGTAATTTAGTACTTTATACTTCACTTTTGCCTCAGAGGAAAATTTTAGTTTCCTCCTATTCATAATTTTACTATTTCCATGGATCACATTTATCACTCTATGATGAAGTGAATTGTTATGATGACATAGTAGTCTTAGTGAGATGGTAATTGTGCTTGTTACATTTCTGGTCAACCTGAAAGTTTAAGCCAATAGATAAAAAATGAAACATTTCCTTAACCTGGTCTGCCTTCCAGAATTTTTTAATCACTATTTGCGGATTTAATGATACTGGGTTTTTTAATAGATTGGTTTCAACGGTGGGGTTCTGATAACTGAGGAATATTTTGTTGAAAATATTGCTGGCAAGCATAATCTTGATATTGCCAAGGTTCTCTTTCCTGATGATCTGCCGAGGGGCATAAAGTTCTGTGAAGAGAAGGAAGCTCTGTTTCGGAGGTAAACAACATTTCCGCCCCTCTACTTTGTGATATATTTTTAGCTCCCAATGTAAAATATTTTTTATGGAAAAAAACAGATTGGCCTCAGAAAAATTAAAGCCTCTAAATGGCCTGTATAAATTGAAGAAATGGGTTGAAGATCATGGGTTGAAACGGGCTGCTGTTACAAATGCTCCGCGACCCAATGCTGAACTCATGATCTCAACTCTTGGGCTCTCAGATTTCTTTGAGACTGTTGTTGTTGGAGATGAATGTGAGCATGCCAAACCACACCCAGAACCCTACTTGAAGGCTCTTGAACTACTTAAGGTCTCAAAGGAGCACACATTTATATTTGAGGTTTGCCTTATTCCCATAATTTTGTTTCAAAATCATTCAAATTTATGGACTCTCCTTGAATTTTGATGTCGTTCTGTCTATGCTTGTCTAGGATTCGGTTTCAGGGATCACTGCTGGAGTGGCGGCTGGAATGCCTGTTGTTGGTTTATCTACCAGAAATCCAGAGCATTTACTGTTGCAAGCAAAGCCTGCCTTGGTTATTAAGGATTATGATGATCCGAAATTATGGGCAGCTTTGGAAGAGCTTGATAAATTGCACGCTTGAAATATAAAATATCTTAGGGGGTGGGCAGAAATATTTCTATCATACTCTAGGTTACTTTGAAATAGACTTCAAAAATGTCGTTAACTAGCCTCCTGATTCTCTACCTATAGCTGGTTATCTTATTTATGATATCATATACAGCTGATCAGCAATAAAATGAAATCTGTCTTTAACTGCCATTTTCTGGGTTTAGTCTGTGAGTGATATAATGTGTTATTCTTAAATTAGTATATTTGCATTTCACAGGCAAAATTTTGGAAGAGCGATTTTGATAAAATTTTGAAGTGTTGCAAATGCCAATTGCAGATTCAATATGAAGATGCCCTTCATCCCACTCTCACACGTTAAACTGGCAAGGTTTACACCAGGAAAATCTGCACAATCCGATTAAGAAACGGAGTCCATAACATTATATTACCAAATAATAACGCGAAAAAACCAGCGAGGATGCATAACATAGTCCAAATCCAAATTACATATTCCACAATATCGAGCTGCATTACATGGAATTTCTAGCATGTGTTGATTCATGATTCATCTCATCTAGCCCATGAGACAGAATCAATCTCATCCCTAGCAGACTTGTATAACTCAAGCCTCTTGGCGCACTGCTGCCTCCTTTCCATCAACTGAGGATCTTCATTCAGCAACTGAGCTAGTTGCTTGGCCTACACAGAAGAAACCAAAAAAGGAAAAACAAAAACATCATCATATGTTGAATTATATTTAAATTGTCACAGAATGAGTGTGCTCAAATTACTCTACTTAAGATACGATCCTAGTGACAATCAAGTTAATTTAGGGAGAGGGAGTTTGAGAAGAAAGTAATTGTTGAGTACCTCCTTTTTGCCAAGTTGGGCATAGAAGTGATCTAGCAAAGACCTCTTTGCCTCCTTCACTTGACAATGTACCACAGCTTTAGGAATGCCAGTCTTGAGTGTCTCAGATACCATCCCAATATAAGAGGAAACATTTGATCCAATCCGGCGGAATTGCCCCTCTGTGTATCTGTCTAGTGTTGAGGGAGTAGGATTTCCACTCCTTTCCACTTCTTGCGGAAGCTTCCGAAAGAAATCCACAGTCAGGTATGAGGATTCCATTTCCACCAATCGCAGAGTTGTCTTCTTACTGTCTTCACGAAACCTCTCCAGTGCTTCATTGGCAGCTGCTGCAATTTCAGCTTGAAGAGTTGGAAAGCGTTTCAGCTCCTGTCCAAATTCCAGAACATCTAACTTACACATTCACCAGCATAAACAGACAATTGCTAATAGGAATAGCAAGATTCATGTTTTCAAACCTGAGTTTCTCCAATTGATCTTCTTACAAGTTCTTTCAGGATAAAGTGAACCTGCAATTCAAAATGCCAATTAATAAAAATTGATCCTGTTAAAAGTTTGAACATGAATAAATAAAATTTGATTATATGTTCATTGCAACGGGCAGAAATTTCTTTTGTATACAATGTTACTTGGAAATCATTACTTCCTGAAACTGCCTCTCTTTAGCTTCCAAATAAGAAATTATCTTGAGTACAAAGAAAAGCATTGGCATGCCCTGTCACCCATTTATTGTGGGAACATATTGAAGAGGAAAGGGCCAAGGGTACTTACAGCATCTACTGAAGCTTCAGCTGGGCCTCTGAAATAGTTAAGTGCACTGTCAATGAGCCGTCGATAACCTTGCTCAGGTGCAATTAAATGAGGCTGATACCCGTCTGCTTCTGAAACCACTTTTCTTACATTTTGTGGTGAAAGATGGCGGTCAAATGGAAGCTTCCTTAGAGCAGAAGGAAGCTGACTATCAAAAACACCATAAATCCGATCACCACCTGGTCTTCTGAGAAATAGCAAAGGAATATAACAGAAAAAAGAGAAGGATTAGAAGGCAACTCTACATATAATTGCTGAATACAAACTAGGACCTAGATTTACAGTCTTAAAATCCAAGGCTAGTTCATGACTTCAAGTAAAGCTTGGCTGCACAAATATAAGTTACAGAAATATTATCCACAATCTTGGTGTATACAGCTTTAAAAAAAAAAAAAGCAGACTGTAAACTCTTTTAAGTTGATGACAAATCAAGCTTAAATTCAGTAAAATGACTTATCCTCAGGCACGCCAAGTAAAAGTCATATTCTTATCATATCCACTGATTGACAAAGATTAATGAAATTTTACTGGAAAATATCCTATCATCAGTAATATTTAACTTCCATTGACAGGATTGAAACTAGGCTTTCATAAATCAGTGGTTGTTACAATCTATTTCAAAATCATATCCTCACGCACACAATTGTATCCAAAACTAACCACCAATGGTTGTAAACTGTCTGAGCCACATCTATCTATTCAAGAATTTTCGTTTTGCAAAATTTTTGAGAAGTTTTAGGTAATAATGATAAAAAGAAAAGTGCACTAATAATAAACAAGGTTTTCTTCGATAAGGCATGAATGCAGTTAGTCATACATGGAATCAGTAAAAACTCTCTTCAATACAGGATAAATTAGAAAACAAAACATTTAAACACGCACATTTTTTGCTCTCATCTAGGAGATAGGTAAATTTGCGTTAAAAGAACTAAAGTGAGGAGAAAAGAGGTTCATAATACCCTCCATCCAAATGCTCCTTGAAAACCCGGTCAAATGCACGACATAACTCCAGGATAGCATATAACTGGGCCTGACATGAACAAGTAAAATTATCCAAGTTAATATCATAACCTCATTGATTATCCAACATCTTAAATAATAACCAAATAGGAAATTTCCACACCCCAGAATCAACAGCAACAGGTCTACCAAGATGGTCCAACTCTGCTTCAAGGTCATCAATGCTTCTGTTAATTAGAGATGTGATGCCAGGTATGCGGGTTCTAATCACAGATTCCAAATGCTGACAACATATCAGTTTAATAAATAATCAGAAATTATATGTAGAAGTAGAGAAACAAAAGTAGCAAGAAATTCCATAACATCTAAAATGCAGATTAGTATGAAGCAAATAAACATATAACAGTGAAAGAAAACCTTTGAGAGAAGTTTTGCAAGATATTCTGAGCCCATTTTGCTGGCTAAGTGTCCATAATCAGGACTGATGACAAAGAACTCGCGCTCCCTCTGCCTAGCAGCAATCATATCCACATTTTTATTAATGTCAGCTTGTGAGCGGTTCACAATTCCAACCCAAGGATGTTGAAGCGGATAAGCCCTACCTTCAAGAATCTTCAACAAACACAAAGAGAGAAGACTAAATGAGTTAGAGAAAGAGAGGGGGGAAGGAGGAATGCCAACTCAACAGAAATTTCTAGATGCATGAGAAAGCAATGAACACACTTGTTAATACAAGGAAAGTGGTGATGTTGAATGCAATACTAAGGTTTAAAAAGAGTCATCTACACTCGGATTACACATTCCAATACCAAAAAATGTACTTTGAACACATACGAAAGCTTACATCTAAAGCATTGGTTCCCTTGTCCATCAAGTCAAGCTTTGTCAACACACCAAATGTTCTTTCACCTGGGAAAGAAAAATATTGCCTCTAAGTAGTCATAGTGGTTACAAAATTGCACCAATATAAGCTGTTGTATTAAAAATAGCAAGAAACAAGGAGAATAGGCATACCAGTTGGATCAACTTCTCTAGAAAGCTTGATAGCATCAGAAGTTGCTAGATCTTGATTGGCTGGAGTTATGGCCAAAATGATGCAGTTGGGCTATAGTTCAAGTACATATATCCATCCATTAAAAGAAGAACAATAATAAAACTTATGAAGACCCTTGAAAGTTGAAATTACAATATTTTATAAACTCAAAAATATTGTGATATCAACTAAACTTTGGAATTCTGTAATTTTTCTTTTCACTTCTTCTCTTTTGTTGCTAAATTTAAAACTAACTCCTAGCCTGACATACCCCTTTATCAGTGCAGGTAAGGCCCGGAGGAGAATAGATCGATTCTCTAAACAATGTAGGAAAGCAACATAAACAATGAACAGATCACTCAGGATAACATTTTTCAAGTAATAGAAAAGAATCCATAAAAGCAATTACAAGACTTGTTTAATCAAACATTTAGTTGTTCTAATGTGATTTAAAAACATTATCTTAACTCATCTTTAAAAAATGAGATGCAAGTCTCTCCAACCTAAGAGATTTACTAGTTGTGAGGATCAATGTTGGTAATTCGGCTTGAAATTAAAAAGCTTACAGCGACAAATTGGACAGCAGACTATTTGCCAAAAAGAAACATTGAAGGCAAACTCAAGCAATGTGATACCTTATAATTCCTTGTTACTTACCTTCCATTTGTTTTGTGGTTTGACACTATTGTATGATAAACTGAATATATCAACTCAGGGTACATATCCAGAATAAATATAAAGTAAATATTAACATGAAGAACATAAATTAAAGATTGATGTTATTGATTTTATTCTTCAAATTTAGTGTCTTCAATGGCAAATCATACACAGAATACATGGAGTAATCATTTAAATAATAGAGATCGTACCACCTCGTAATTAATTGGATTTAGAAATTGTTATTGAAAGCAAAAATGATTCACTTTACCTTCTCAACATACGAACGGACCATTGATTCTATTTCTTGTACAATACTCTCAGACTGTCCCTCTGTCATAAATAAAAATTTCTAATTAACGAAATTAACAACATGAAGAACTTCTAACCACAGCAATAGCCATTTTCATGGGAGAAGAAAAATAAATAGATAATGACAACAAAAAGGAGCATACCTACAGCAACCTTTGTTAAACCAGGCAAATCTATCAGCGTTAAGTTGACGACTGAAAAAAAAAATAGGCCAAGACCATCAGAACATAAAGAACTGTGTACATGACAGATTGAAAAACAATAAAGTTCATGAACAAATCATATCCGTTTCACAAAAATTAACAGAACATAAAGGACCTAGGATAGATAAGAAATTAAAATTAATTATATAGAACAATTTTTAGTGAATTTGTATCACCAAGAGAAGACCAATGGAAATGCACCAGTTATATGTTGTGAATGTCTTCAAACCAAACATAGCAACCAGGAAAAAAATAAGAGCAATCACACAAGAGTTAAAAACATATGAAAGAATTTGTTATACATTGAACCTTGTAATACATCCTTAACATTCCGTAAAAATAATAATAATGTGAAACAGTGATGATTAGAACACCCTTAGAAAAATCACCATGCTCATCATCTACCAAAATATCTAGGACACTAATCTCTAAATATCAATGAAATCTTAGAATTTGAGAATGTATCATACCCAGGTATATATAAGAGCAATTATAAGTAACAAAAATAACATAACAACATCAAGATATAGCATAATTCTTGCAGCCTATCATACACAAATCCATACCATTTGGGGAATATATACTGAGATGAATAGGAATGGGAGAAATTTGTTTTGATTTCCCAGTCACCCTATCAGTTTCATCCTGAATTTCCTTCCGAACCATAGCTGCACAAAGAATTTAGAAATTCAAACAGAAAATTCCAATTGCCTYTTCTGTTTCTTAAAATGTAACAAACTAACAAATAAAGAGAGAACGAACAGCTTTTTTAATGCAAACTATCAAGGGAAAAACGTAAAATTAAAGGAGATATACAAAATAAAAGATCTCAATTCAATCATATTGAAACATCTACATGCAAATCACATACAGAAATCAGTGAACTTTTTCTTCGGCACATGCAAGAACTCTGCATATTCCTGTAGACCAGGTTCTGTCTTGTGCAGTTGCAGCACCAAAGGTCTCCTCGTCACGATTCCTGAGAATTATATAATATACTTCAGAAAACACAGATCACATACTTTTGTTTACTTTTGATTACTTTTGTTTTCTCAATGGAAGAAAACTGAACTAAACTAGTAAACGAAGTTAGACTTTTGAAAATTCTTAATTGATTTCATAATTCAATGCCATAGGACCCCCTAAAACAGCTTGCGTTCTTATGTTATTCTCCCTTCCTAAACCAGAGACCAAACAGAGTACATATGAAGAAAAGCTCGGTTCGAGACGCCTACATTATTACTACAATAGTTTGACTTGACTTGACTTGACTAGACCAAAACTATCATTATTTGGAAAAGAAAAGCAAAGATTTAAATTTTTTCTTTTACCTTTCTTCCACATACTCAGTAACTAGTGTAAAAAGAATAAAAATCAAAGCAGAATCACGAACTTTGAATGTTCTAACCTGATCCCCTAGGTAGAAAATCCCGTCCGACAACACTCTCCAGCACCGACGACTTTCCAGAACTCTGCATTCACATGCAAACATGCCACAAGTAACTCCATTTAAGATTTATCAACTGCAAGACTCCATTGAATCATCATACGTAGGAATAGAAAGTACGCACAGAGACTGAGCGTCCCAAAAAAAAAGAAGCTACATTACATCTAAAACTTGAAAACGCACTAACCTGGCCACCAACGACAACGACGGAGGGAAGAGCCTCCCAAAGAGTAGGCAAAGCAGCATCCCCGCCGCCGTGGTCACCGAGCACAGTACAAGCTCTCTGTATTCTATTAACCAAACCTATCAAGCTCTCCATCGTCGCCATTTCAGACTCCCTCTCCTCCTCGAAAACCGTTACAGGTTTCGACTCTTTCGAACGGATAATTAGAGAGTAAAACACGAGAAAACTGGTGATAGGGATGGAGAGGCAGTAGAGGAGAAGCAGAAGAAAAGCTATTTTCGCTTTTTTGAATTTGAGTTTTTTCTTCTTTTTTTTCTTCTGGATTTTTAAATAAGGGTGGGCCTGGAATTCAAATATATTGAGAATCAAAATGTTGGTCGTGTGCTGCTTGTGGGGTCATGTAAGAGTGCCACGTCAGCTACGGGTTGTTCTTTTGAATTTGAGTTGAAGCTTGTCAGTTAGACGGTTACAGGTTTCTTTTTCTTTTTTCTTTTTTTTTTTTTGGTAATTTGAATGTTTTTGAAATCTCGTTTTGGCGGTCTATCACTTTCTCTGTGTGCTATATGCTATCGTTGCTTTTACTGTGTGCTGCCTCTTGGATTCTCAAAATGCCAGTCCTTTGAAGAGAAACTATTGATCTTGTACTTAAAGAGGAATGCCAAAATTCGGGTTCCAAGTTGGTCAGAGAGTTCGGAAAATATGACGATATTAACATTGAGCCCCATCTTAGTGGTCAAAGCTAACAAGTAACCATCTGAATTGGAAAACCTATGTACCACATCATTAACGAGACTACGTTTGGGGGTTCATTGTTGGCTAGCTTTGACCAATAAAATAGTCTAGGGTTGGCTCTAGCGATGACAAAAGACTAGACAGGCCAGGTCAGATCAAAATAGTATCAAGCTAAATCAAGTCAGGCCTTAAAAAAAAAATTAAAAGTCTAAGCTTGACCCAAGGCCTATATTATTTGGATCAGGCCTACCAAACCTATCACTGTTTACAATTTAAAAATTTTTTAATTTATTTTTAATTTATAAAAATAAAAAAATTGAATTATTACAGTATCAAGCCGGTCTACAGCAGGCCTGAAGCCTAGGCTTGAGCCTGACCAATCTTAGGTCAGGGCTTAGACCAGGCTTGACCAAAAAATGAGCTAGACCAGGTCGAGCCATCTCTAGTTGGCTCACTCCTTATGCATTATACTCATTGTAGCATGAAATTCATGGACGCGCCTACCTTTCTCATTGGAGATTGCATGAATTAGTAGGAGAATTGTTTAACTATCATTTAATGAGAGCAATTCTTGTTGTACGATGATTATCCATAAGAGATAAAAACAATATAAATAAAGATTCTATGTCAGTCTTATTTTTACATAATCTTTTTCTCAAGAATGACCACACAAGATAAATTAATGAAGAGAATAGTCATATATTAAAGGTTAATGTATCAAAAGTTTCTAAAAAGTAAAAAACCATATCAAAAAAAGATCCTTGCTCAAAGGGACACATATTTAATTAGTTATATCGGAAAGTATTATATTATAAACGCCGGGCTATAGGAACCCTCATAATTGTGTTACAAGCCCCTTTTTGTAAGTACACTCGTGATAAATTTTTAAAGTTAGTATTTTATATAAAACATATAAATTATTTTAAAAACAACCTTTATAATCAATTTAAATTAATCAA
>JANLJB010001584.1:0-15026 GCA_026212285.1 Bursera cuneata | reverse complement strand
CTTGATATATTCTCATACTTTAGAACTAACATAAATAATAATTATTCCCTCTGGGATTAGTTTTTGTAGATTATAAGATAATATATATTTTAATAATATACATAAAATTAGGTTTTAATAATTTTTGCAACATCTTGAAAATAAATTACTAGTCTATTTTTTTCACTACATAATTTTTGTTGCGATAATTTTGTTGAAAAGGAAAACTTTCATTAAAAATAAAAGAATTTTGTGAATCCATGGATTTGCCGATAAAATTATAAGGGAATTCTTGTTAATTTACAAATCAATAACATTAAATACACTCCATTTATTAATTATTTTACTGTAATTACATAAAATTGAAAATGAGACTTCACAATTTGGTGGGGCTTCATTAACACCACTCTTGGTATAATTTAAAACTAGTGGATTTATTTTAACACATCGATCTCCTCGGTCAAAGCCCACCTATCTTTCATATTATTCCATTATTTATGTGATAGTCTTTTCAATCGAATATAATTTTTTTTTCAAATTTAAAAATTGGAATAATTTCGACAGCAAAATCAATTCACGTGAATTTTGAAAATGACTCTAAGCTTCCAATACCATCTTGACTTATCCGGATATTACAACTTTTATTAAGATGTCTTATATATAAAAATTGGATCATACTATGCATTCAATGTAATTTAATATATTTTATATGATTTGGTTTTAATTAATTATATTTTTCTTGTCAATCATTATTTTAACGCGATAAATAACAATTCTCAATATTGTGACAAAGAAAATCATAATTTTGTCTATTAAAGTTGATATATTTTTAGGGTTGGTTGGCAGAACGATTTTGAATCTGGAAATATTTTCAACATCTCGGTTTTCTAGGATATTCAATGGCAACATGAGTGTCAGAAACAATAATTTAGTGGAGGGCAAGTATCTATGAATCCAATTGCCATCCTTACCTTTATAAGAATCCATCATAGAGTCAACAAGGCAGTATAATAAATAAAATAGTGAACTATTGACGGTGGTAAATATACCTAACTCATTTGAATAAACCCATATATTGGTATATTTATTAGTTTCTCTATTAATTCTGGCCAGAAACTAACCTACTCAAAACAATCAAACATTAATAAGATGGAAGTCATCCATGGCCGAATTTGATCACATGTTTCCAAAAAGATGGAACATTTATTTTATACCTTTTAAATGTAAAAGCAGCATTTACGGCTGGGAGTCAATCTTTTGTGGCAACCTTTTAATAAAGAATATGTAAAATTGTACAAGATTTTTTGTTTGGTCATTAATAGAGTTTGACAAAAATTAATTGGAAACTTTCCAAACTCTAACAAAAACCAAAAAAAAAAAAATACATATGTGTAATGTATTGTGAATGAACAATACAAGAAAGTTGTTCCTGTTTGATTAGCTCTCCTACAAACACAAAAAGTTCTTATCATCAGTGGTCTTGGGGGGTCTGACTGATGTGTCCACTTCATCGCTCAAGTCAATGATTAGAATAACAGTTTATGGATAACAATTTAGCTAAATCCGACGCCTCATCTTGGATGTGATATTTATAGATGATGAGTTAGCTTGGAACTCAAGTAATGGGTGATCATGATTGAAAACTGTTAATTGATCACAATTGATCGATTACTAGTCAATAATTGCGCTTAATTGGCTGTGAGTAGGGTTCATGAATTTCCTAGTTCAGGTTGGATCCTCTTGGACCTATTACCACTCATTGTCTNCCAAAAGAACAATCAACACCTATTACCACTAGGAGTGGTGGTCCAAATGCACCATCTAATACAAACAAACAAATGTCAAGGAGGAAAACAACAATCAAGCCAAGCACAAAATCCGAAGTATAAATGGTAACATTATCTCATAAATATTCATTTTAATTTTCTTACACTAAAACCAACGCACAAAGAAAAACGTTTTGGGCTAAAACAGCCCCACACCTAGTCACCCTGCACTAAAACTTACTTGAGTGTTGAAGGCAAACGCCAATGACACCATCAACCGTGCTCTCTAATTTGTGTGTATTTTATAGGAGCCAAAAAGAAAAAAAAAAAAAAAAAGCTACGTTGGTTGTGGAGTGAACCAAAANTTATAGGAGCCAAAAATAAAAAAAAAAAAAAAAAGCTACGTTGGTTGTGGAGAGAACCAAAATCACACATGATAAAAAATACATTGTTTAGCTGCGTGCGCAAGGTGTGATATATAAAAGTGTATCTTACATTGACGAAATGTACCTAAATTGATATATGAAAGTGTTAGTGATCGTCAATGATGGACAATATTTTTAAATATATAGTTTAATAAAATTAGTACCAATTTAATATCTATGTATATATTATAAAGTTTTTAAAAAATATGTCAGTCGTCAAATGGAAAGGAATCAGTAATAATACATTCTTTTCTGACGAACCGAGCACAACCTAAGGGTATTTCGGACATCCCAATAAGGTGTAACAGTGCCTATGTGATGGTTGCAATCTAACCTAAATTATATCTAAACAAATGAAAAAAATCCCGCCAAGTCAACATGCAACAACAAAAAAGAAGATACAAAATCATTTAGTTCATCTATATATAGTTGGTACTATCACCANAAACACATATCACACTCTGGCTTGGCAAGTCTCGTGCTCTTTGCGGCCATCATCAACCCATCTCAATTTTCTTGCTCCAGCTAGTGAGTTGTTAACAATTCTACTGTTAATTGACTGCATAATCCCACAATGTCTTTTTCTTATCTCTTGTTCATTAAGAAATGACCCACGTTGAGTGTTGTAGAAAATAATCCAAATTTAACCATCACTACATCATGGAAGGAAAATTCTTGAAGCTCATTTTGAGGCCGAATTTTATATACAATATAAATTAATGTTAATTTTACTTACATGTTACAGAAAAGGAAGCAATTAATTAAGATGTGGAGGTTGAAGATTGCTGAGGGTGGAAACAGCCCATATATGTTTAGCACAAATAATTACGTGGGAAGGCAAATATGGGAATTTGATCCTGATGCAGGCTCAGCTGAGGAGCTAGCAGAGGTTGAAGAGGCTCGCCAAAATTTTTACAAGAACCGCCATCGAGTCAAGCCCTCTAGTGACCTGCTATGGCGATTACAGGTAAATTTCCTTTTGAACTAATATGGTGGTCGTCATTAGTCAGAACTTATTATTATTGTTAAGTCTATATCTAACTTAAACTTTTAAGAAAGTAGTAAATTTTATAAGTAGAAGTATGACCTTTACACGTAAGATACGTATTAGAGGTTTAATATTTTTAATATTAATATTAAGTGAACACTTATAAACTTTAAGTGTTTAGTAAAATAATAAATTTAATAATCATGAGTCACAAAATATTAGATTTTATATAGATTACTTTGGATTATTTCTTATATGTTGGATCATTTTGAGTGTTACCGGAACAATTGCATGCAGTTTATGAGAGAGAAAAACTTTAAACAAACCCTTGGTGAGGTGAAGGTGAAGGATGGTGAAGAAATCACTTATGAAACTGCGAGCACTGCATTGTGGCGGGCTGCCAACTTCTTTTCAGCTTTACAGGCTAGCGATGGCCATTGGCCTGCTGAAAATGCCGGTCCTTTGTATTTTCTTCCTCCATTTGTAAGTGCTCCAGCACCTCCTTGTTTGTCATTATTACGTACTTACACATGTCAAAATTAAATTATATTGATCCTTTGACTTATAAAGAAACGCGGTTTGGTACAGAATTTGAATACATTTTGTCATTTTTGAAAAAAAGGAATATATATATATAGGTAGGTGAAGTTATTTCGACCAAAAATTTTGCTTTGTCCAAAAATTTATTACTAAAATGCCAATAAAATAATTTACCATTAAATAAAATAAAAATTTACAAAATATTTTTTTCTTTACACCAATCTCTTTATCTACTCCAAGGTTCTTTTCTTATGGGAATGTTGGATTAAATAGTTCTTTGTCTAAGTTTATTGTTCCTAAACTTTTTCTTTATTAAACGGTATTTTTATGAGATTAAAGACAAATATATAATTACAAATGAGAAAAATACGATGTAGTTTTCATTACTTCTATGCTGGTAATCCCCCTTTTTTTTTTAATGAATGAGATGGATTACCTTACTTGTTAATTACTTACTTCATCAGAATCTGAATTCCTTATGAAACTTGGAAACTAATCTATTTTCACTATTGAGCCGTATAATTTTTTTGTGAAGATTTAGATGAAGCATTTGAGAAGAGAAGATTAAAGAGACATAGAAGAATGGAAGGTTAATGAAGCTAATAGTTCTTTAGAAGAAGAGAATTTATTAAATAGTTAATGTGTAAATTAGGTAAATTTATTTATTTAGAAAATTAATTTATCATAATATTATTTTTAATAAAGGTTATATTTAGTATTTGAATAGGTGTAGGGATTTTTAATAAAGGTTATATTTAGTATTTGAATAGGTGTAGGGAGTAAAAACTAAGATTTTAAATTTTAGTAGAGGGTTTAATGAAAAAATGGTGTGAGCAAATAGCCCCACCCAATTTGTATTTGAAGTCTACGAGGCTGTTTGTTTTTTTAATTTGAAATATAAATAATTCTAAATTAAATTGGAATCTGAATAGATCTTTCAGATCTAAATATATAAATTTGAATGATATATTTATTTTTTTAATTTCAAATATATTCAGATCTGAATGATATGTTTATTTTTTTTAATTTCAATATATGATTTAAAATGTCTGAAACTAATATTTTTACATATCTATCACCATTGATGTTATTTTCACTTATGCAATTGTGTCTATTGAGACTTGATATATTAAAAATATTTATAAGTTCGTAGTTTAATAAAATTAACACTAAAGTTTTTAATATTTATACTTAAAATATGTTATTATTTTTTCTTAAAATATTAAAAATAAATTTATATATATATATATTTAAACATATATCATTTTGTAAAAATTATAAACAAATAGGTCATAAATGAATTAAATAATAAAAACTTATAATTAAATTAAAATTCCCATAATACCCTTAGGTGATTTAAAAAAAAGATTTCTTTTATTATTGTAAATGATTAGCTTTTTAATTTTGTATTTTTATATAAATCAATGTTAAAATAAAAAATAATAAAAACTCATTTTAGTCTCATATTATTTTTTAGGTGATTTTTTTTTTTAAATTTATGATGATTAAATTAATATTAAATTTCTATAATCATATATTATTTAAACAAAAATTTGATATATTAAAAATAGACTTGTAAAATTAGAACTTTCATCACTGTTAGAAATTTAATATCCAAATAAAATTTAACTCCAGCAGTGTTAATGATTGCTAGCTAAATCCAATATTGACTTATCCATCCAACTGTTTAATTCTTTTGAGTTAATAATAGTTATTGATCCTAACCAAAGGTTACTTTAGTTAGTAATAGATATCTTTAATGATATTTGTATGCAAAATTGTAGGTCATGTGCTTGTACATTACAGGGCATCTTAACACTGTTTTTACAGCTGAGCATCGCAAAGAAATCTTACGTTACTTATACAATCATCAGGTAACTTGTTTTGGGATTTACCATGCGTATATCTAAAAGGGGAGCTTTGACTATTCTTTCCTTTCCTTTGATCTGTTTTCTTGTTTGAGTTGAAACATTTCATGTAATTTCTCAACGTTAAAGTGTGTACGCACGCTGTAGCATGAAGATGGTGGATGGGGAATACACATTGAGAGCCACAGCAGCATGTTCGGCACAGTTTTTAGCTACATTTGCATGCGTCTGCTTGGATTGGGTCCTGATGATGGTGAAAACAATGCTTGTGCGAGAGCAAGAAAGTGGATTCTCGACCACGGTGGTGTAACATATGTACCCTCATGGGGCAAGAATTGGCTTTCGGTATCACCATATGCACTTGATATATCTAAAAATTAATCAAAGTTTAAGCACAATAATTAATATTCTTTTTGTTGTTTTGCCAATATAGATACTAGGACTATTTGAATGGTCCGGAACCAACCCAATGCCCCCTGAGTTCTGGATCCTTCCTTCATTTTTCCCAATGCATCCAGGTTTGTGCAATTTTCTTAACATTAGATGATGGCGTTATTTAACTATGACATATTTTGCATGTAACAGAAAATTGAAATTACAAGATCATCAGTGGTATATGCATATCTGATTTTCTATTCCTCTCTTCAGTTCTGCAATAAGAAGCTAAATTTTTGTTCGATTAAAATTCTATTAATAAGAAATTAATGAATAAATAAACAATAGAATAAAAGTACAACAATCTCAAGAAAGATGGTTAGAATTAGAAAGACATATATCATGGATTACAAGGCGTTCGTTGAATCTCAATGTTGTAGGAGAACTCACTGAAAAATACTGATTGATAATTGGTTTAATATAATGTAATTTTAACAGCATTTTTGACTTTTTCCTTCTTTAACGCAGCAAAAATGTGGTGTTATTGTCGATTGGTTTACATGCCGCTTTCTTATTTATATGGGAAAAGATTTGTTGGTCCAATTACACCACTTATTCAACAGTTGAGAGAAGAACTCCACACTGAACCTTACAATGAAATCAACTGGAGAAAAGTGCGTCATCTATGTGCAAAGGTGGTTTTACCTTTATCTTTTGACATTGGTACATGTTAATCATATTCAATATTGTTGCTATTATGAACTAATTAAATAATTTTAAAAAAAAATCACAGGAGGATCTGTACTATCCTCGTCCATTAGTGCAGAATGTGCTTTGGGATAGCCTATACATAGCAACCGAGCCTCTCCTAACTCGTTGGCCTATGAACAAATTGATCAGGGAGAGGGCTCTCCAAGAAACAATGAAATTCATACATTATGAAGATGAGAGTAGTCGATACATTACAATTGGATGTGTGGAAAAGGTAAAATTATTCTTAATTCTTATAGCAATAATTGCAGAAATGGACCTAAATGAATGGAGATATTTGAAAATTGACGCCTTTAAAAATTTTGTTATCATGATCTTATATCTAACGACAAACGACATTTGAAAGTGTTTGACTCTAAACTTCAAAGGTCTGATAGATCATAACGTTTAAATTTTTTAAAAACAAGTTAATTTTTAACGAAACTCCATACTTTAGATCAAAATCTTAAAAAAATTGAATCTTATAACTAGAATTTTTTATTTTGAATTTAGTTTACCAGCTTTTATAATTCTTTTTGAATGTATATATCTTATGAAATTTGGCCCCCTAAAATCTTTACAAAGGATTTTACTTTAAAATTCATTGATCCCATAAAACTCTATATTTGTATCCACAACAAAAAGGCATCTCGTGGCGATATTAGTGCGAAAGATTCTAACTTCTTCAGTTAGCTTATCAATACCAGCTGATCGATAATGACATCTCCATTGGGTTGGGTTGTGCCTAACTGTTGAGTGCAAACTAAACCAACATCTATCGCACTATTGTTGAGACAAAGGTAGAGATGATTTAATTTGCTAGCTTGACAATAGATACTACTTGAATTGAACAGCCACTATGTATGCTTGCTTGCTGGGTTGAAGATCCCAATGGGGATGCCTTTCAGAAGCATCTTGCTAGAACCGTAGATTACATTTGGCTCGGAGAAGATGGAATGAAGGTTCAGGTCTGTATGCACTTAACGGCTTCATTATTTTTTATTTGTATTTTATTTTTCTAATTTTAAACGTGGCAACCCATCATAATTCATATGCAGACTTTTGGCAGCCAAGTGTGGGATACTGCTCTTGGTCTTCAGGCTTTGATTACTAGCAACCTCGCAGATGAAATTGGACCTACACTTGCCAAAGGACATGATTTCTTAAAGCAATCTCAGGCAATTTATTATTAATTTCCTCTTTCATTAATCATAAAATTAAACTAACAATAGGTTTCATTAATTACTTAATTATTGGAAATTTTGAAGATCAAGGACAATCCGTCAGGCAACTTCAAGAGTATGTTCCGTCACTTTTCTAAAGGAGCTTGGACTTTCTCTGATCAAGATCATGGATGGCAAGTTTCTGATTGCACTGCAGAAAGTTTGAAGGTACTCAATGCTTTTTCCAATGCTGCATGCAGACGAGTTCATTAATTTGGAGCCAATTATTTTCTATCTAACTAATATTTCTTTATTTATTTTGCTCAGTGTTGCCTACTTTTTTCAATGTTGCCCCAAGATACTGTTGGACAGAAAATGAAACCTGAGTGGCTATATGAGGCTGTCAATTTCATACTTTCTCTTCAGGTAAATTAATGATTTTTAACTTGCATCAAAACTATATGCATGTTTCAGCTTGTCTATAGTAACATATATAGCACGTCCTTAGAGTTTTCATAAAATTTACCGTTTAATTAGGATTTCTAAAATGGTACAGAATGTAGATGGTGGTTTAGCAGTGTGGGAGCCAGCAGGTGCCTCGTTATTGCTGGAGGTAACTATTTCTACAATTAGGACCTCAACTTTTATTTTTCCAGGTGAAAATTGTAATATTGACAGGGTAAAAAAAGCAGAGAAAGGGGAGAAAAATGAGAATGATGTAAAATCAATTTTATCACCAATAATGCAAGACCTACATGGGTTTATTAAAATTTTTCATGGTCTATGTGTGGCTTTGTTGTTTCGTTCTAGTAATTGAGAACTTAATAATTGTCTATGGGCTGTAAGCTATTTAACATAAAATAAAATTTTTTGCGATTTCCTCTTCAGTGGCTCAATCCGGTCGACTTTCTTGAAGACCTTGTTGTTGAGCATACGTAAGTGTCTTGAATCCTTTCAACACTGTGCAGTTCTACATATTGTTAATTTGTTGTTTGCTTAGCAATAAAGCAATGATATTTTCAGGTATGTTGAGTGCACTTCATCGGCAATCCAAGCATTTGTTCTGTTTAAGAAATTACATCCCCATCACCGTAAGACAGAGATTGAAAATTTCATCACCAAAGCTGTTAAGTACATTGAAAACCAACAAACTGCTGATGGTTCATGGTATATATTTCTTATTGCATTCATATACAAGTAATTCTACATATACAATCAACTTGTACAATCCAACCCATATACCTTGACATGGCAAGAATTCGATAAAAATGAAAAATAAATTAAATAAATGAAGTGGGATCTACTGATTCAATAACTTTGTGCCACCTTAAATTCTATGAGTTGGATTACATAAGTTGATTGTATACCTAGAATTATTTCACTGTATATATTTAAGTTGTAAATTTGTCTCTTCTAATTCTCATCACAAGCTTGTATACAGGTATGGAAATTGGGGAATTTGCTTCATATATGGTACAAGTTTCGCCCTTGGAGGGTTGGCTGCTGCTGGCAAGACTTACAACAATTGTTTGGCTATCCGTAAAGCAGTTGATTTTCTGTTGCATTCACAATGTGAAGATGGTGGTTGGGGAGAGAGCTATCTTTCATGCTCAAATAAGGTAATTTCTTTTGCATACAAGAATAGTTTCAACTCTTGACGCTCTCTCCAACAACAAAATGGAATGTTGTCCTAATTTTTTAGCTTGGTGATACAGATATATACACCTCTTGAAGGACAGAGATCAAATTTGGTACACACTGCACTGGCTGTGATAGGTTTAATTCATTCTGGACAGGTCAACTTAAGATCACTTAAAAACATATTTATTTCATTTATATAGTGATGTTATTTGAGCACCACTTATGGCTGAATAGTACCATCTTCATTTAATTTTTAAACAATTGTAAGAATGTGAAAAAAAAAAAAAAAAATTGTTGCTAGAGACAAGCTTTTACGACAATTAGCTACTACTAAATGTAAAAATTATATCTCTTGATCGTATTCTCTTTTCTAATAAGCCTATCTTCTTATTCACCTATTTGCTAAATCTAATTTTAATCTTGCCATTTGAGCTTCAAGCCTTATGGCATTTTCTATTTAATTTCGTTTATTACGAGCTCGTTATGGTAGTGTTCAATCTTTGTAGAATAATAGGGAAATGCAAATAGTTTTCATACCTTCAATTTTTATTTTTTTTATTTTTTTTTTAATGATTAAATTAGGAGAAAAGGGCTCTTTAGTTTTAGAAGTGGACTCAAATAGCACCATCTCATTTTATATTTCTGAATGCTTCTCTCCATAATTTAGTATTAAAGATTTAGATTTTATTTGGTAATAGGTTGAGAGAGACCCTACACCTATTCATCGTGGGGCAAAGTTGTTGATCAACTCTCAATTGGAAAATGGTGACTTCCCCCAACAGGTAAACTTTCTTCCAATTAATATTGATTTCACACTAACAAGTAAGTTGATTATGTTTATTAACTAGTCATTCATTATTACAAATGCCAGGAAATCATGGGAGTTTTCATGAGAAACTGCATGCTACACTATGCAGAATATAGGAATATTTTTCCACTGTGGGCTTTAGCAGAATACCGCTCGAAGGTTCCTTTGCCAGGGAAAACCGCTTAAAGTATAATGTACTTTCGGGAATAAAAATGCAGCAAAGAGTTTTGCACAGATATTCATGTCAGTTAAATGCTGATCATGGTATCTTTATATATTCTATAGCAGATGGAACAACACTCATAAATAATGATTTATTATTAATTCACAATTGCTAATAAAAATTTGTGAGTATTTTTTTTTTCGTACAACGTAAGAGCACTTTTTTCTAGCTGAACTTAATGAATAATAAAGGTCGATCATAACACTATTGTTAGGCTGGTGGATAACACAGGGACTCTTGCACACTCTGTGATCTAAGTGCTACATGAGACAAGAGATAAGTACACAGATATGCCACACTTGGGGCATTTATAGACCCTAAAATATTGGCAGAGAACACCTTGTAGTTCTTGTAGCACAAGTGTCGACAATTAACCAATTGGTGAACACTTGCTGTTATAATCCTTCCATATTAATGATATACTTCACCACATGGAGTCCCTTCATGTCACAATGTCAATATTTGATCACCATATACGAACAACTCCCACTTGATCAAATAATGCATAATTCTAGTTTTCCAATCAAACAGTTATCAGATTGTGGTTAATCTATCTTTACGTATAAAAGATTTTAAACCATATTGACCACATCTGAAAATTCTTTATCAAACAACTTCATTTTATTTAAAGTAAAATGACAACAATTTTCTGAACTAGGAAAACACAATCAGTACTTAATTTCAATTTACAATTTCAGTCAAACAATCTTGTTTCACTTGAATTCAAAGTTTATATTAAGTACTTCCTATAAGCCTATTCCAAAGGTTTTTCCTTAACACACGTTATTGATGACTTTTCACTAAGTGCCGATGTTATATAGATCCTTTTAGATTTCTTAAACTGATTTTACAACTTAGAAATCTAGTATAACTCTTGGTACCTCGCTAATTTTCTCTATCTTCTTTCTGGGCAATTTAAAATTAGATAGAGTTGTATTGTTAATCTTAGGCATCCCCAAGATTCTCATAATGATTTTTATGTGTCACATGTTTTGACAATACATCTAGATGATTTTCAAATCCATTTTACTCACATGCTCTCTAAACTTCTTCAAAGATAATCCCTTGGTCATGGGATCAGCCACCATCTCACAAGAGACTTTAATATCTCTCCTCTCCACTTGTATAAAGTGATAACTGATATAATTCTGTTTGCCCTAAGGGCTATTTCATCCATTTTTACCCAATAAGAAGTTGCATTTTGTTGGAACCCAAAAAATTGCTCAAACTGAATTATTAGATGTGAAATAAAGTTCTCCAAATTTGGGCTGGAGATAACGCCACAATAACATAAACATAAATCTCTTTTTATTCTACTTGTCAACAGACTTATTTATAGACATCTAATCAATGGTTACTTCCTAAATAATCTCATCATCTCCTGAGAAAGCTCAACAATATCTTCCAACTGTACGCCTAAAGAAGAGTTCAGATAGTCAATGTCTTTCCTTATGAATAGCTCCTGCTTCCATATCATTATCCTCTTGAATTGATTATCCACGTTCTGTTGTCATCATAGCCAAATATCTTGGGTTCGGTTTCATAATTCTTTGAAGCCTATCACGCGCCGTCCTTGGAACATTGACCTTGTCCACAAGGTCAAAATCTAGAAATTGATTCTGCACCTATTCGGTTGCTTCCAAGGTGGCTTCTGCATATGGTAAATGCTTCCATTTGATCAATACTTCAGCTACAATCCTGTTGCCTTGTTTTACCCAGTGAAAATCCTTGGTGGCTTCTGGTTCTACCAACAAGTAGCCTTCCCCTAATACTGCACATTGAGACTCTCCTTCTCTGATGCGTCTTTTAAGGCATGAGATGTGGAATATGAGATGGATCTTAGAATGCTCTGGTAGCTCTAATTTGTAAGCTACAGTACCTACCTTCTCCAATACTCGGTAAGGTCCAAAATACTTACTAGCAAGCTTTTGGTTTACACGTTTGAACACTGACTTTTGTCTGAATGGTTGTAGCTTAAGAAAGACCCAATCATTTATCTCGAACGAGTCATCATGATGATGAGCATCTGCCTATTGCTTCATTCCATTCTTGGCCTTCTCTAAATTCTGTTTTAGGTGCCTAAGTAACTCATCCATCTCACATAGCTCCTTGTGTACTTCCTACACCACTGCACTGCCTTGTAAATAACGAGTGATTACAGCTGGTGGCCTTCCATCCAAGGCCTGAAATGGGGTTAGCCCAATGGCTTGGTGAAATGTGGTATTATAACAAAATTCTGCCCAAGGTAGATGACAACTCCATTGTTTCGGTGCCTAACTAGCTAGGCAACATAGGTACTGTTGTAGGCTTTGGTTGACCACTTCAATCTGTCCATCCGTCTCGGGGTGATAAGCTGATGACATCTTGAATTGAGTTCCTTATAGCTTAAAGAATTCCTGCAAAAAATTACTAGTAAACATTGCATCACGATCGTTAAGAATGGTTCGAGGAATTCCATGGTGTCGAGCCACATTTTTTACTTACACCTCTACTATTTTTTTGGCTGTAAATGGGTGGGTCAACCCAATGAAGTGTACATACTTTGTTAAACGGTCCACCACCACGAGAATAGCATTCTTCCCTTGGGAATTCGGCAATCCTTCTATAAAGTCCATAGAAATATCCTCCCACACTTGGGATGGCATTGGAAGTGGCTGAAGAAGACCTGTTGGAGATCGAGAATCGGTCTTATTTCGCTGGCATACTTCACACGCAACGCAATAATCTTGTACGTCTTTCTTGAGTCCATTCCAACGGAAGGCTTCAGCGAGCCTTTTCCAAGTTCATAATACCCCTGAATGGCCTCCTGTTCTAGTATCATGAAATTCTTGAAGCAGTTGTTTCTTTAAAGAGGAATCTGGTGGTATGACTACTCGACCTTTGCACCATAATAAGTCATCCTTCCATTCATAGCCCATGCCTTACCCTATTCTAGGCAACTTTTCATCTCTAAAACCCATGAATTTCCAGCCACTTCCTCCTTCAATTCTGCCCAGATTGTAAAATGAGGACTTGAAATGGCCCACAAAGTTGGTGAACCAACTTCTCTGGACAATGAATCTACTACATTGTTTTCCCGGCCAGGTCTATACATTATCTCCTATTCATACCCCAGTAGTTTGGTAACCCATCTTTGTTGCTCCGGTGTTGCCACTCGTTGTTCCAAGAAAAACTTGAGGCTCTTTTGATCTATTATAATATGAAATTTCCTCTCCAACAAATATGGTCTCCAGCAACGAATGGCCTCAGGTATGGCCAACATTTCCTTCGAATAAATGGGCCATGCTTTTTGTCTTGGACCTAAGGCTCTGCTTAAAAATGCCACTGCTCAGCCTTGTTGAGACAACACTGCACCTATACCGATATCTGAAGCATTTGTTTCTATCACAAATATCTCCTTAAAATTAGGAGTAGCTACCACAAGAGTTGTTGTCATAGTAGTTTTCAACTCCTCAAAAGCTTGCTCTGCCTTTTCCTCACATTGGAATTGCCCCTTCTTAAGCAATTGTGTTAATGGTGCTGCAATAATTCTGTAACTGCGCATGAACCTGCGATAATATTTCCTAAGCCCCAAAAATCCACGGAGTTCAGTCACACTAGATGGTCTAGGCCAATTTTTTTTTGCTAAGATTTTTTATTCATCTACTTGCACACCGAGACTAAAAATAATATGGCCCAAATAATCCACCTTCTCTTGCCTGAATGCACATTTAGAGTATTTAAGAAAAATTGTTGATCTCGCAAGATCTTTAGAACCACTCTTATGTGCTCCATATGAACTTTCTAAGACCGACTATATATTAAAATATCATCGAAAATAAAAACGAACTTACGTAGTAGCGGCTCAAAATGGTGTTTATGGTAGCTTGGAAGGTTGAAGGTGCATTACAAAGTCCAAAAGGCATTGCGAGATATTTATAATGCCCACTATACGTTCAAAATGCCGTCTTGTGCATATCTTCTGGATGAACTCTTATTTGATGATACCCAGCCCTAAGATCAAGCTTCGTGAAATATTTAGCACCATGGAGTTCATCAATCATATCATCAACTGTCGATATTGGGAAATGGTCCTTTATCGTGGCTTCGTTCAAGGCACGGTAATCAGTACAAAAGTGCCAAGACCTATCCTTTTTCTTAACTAGCAAGACCGAAGAAGAGAACGGGCTATGGCTATGACGAATGATACCTATTTTGAGCATTTTCATAACTTGTCGCTCAATCCCTTTTTTTTTGGAAATGAGCATACTTGTATGGGTGCACATTAATGGCTGAGACCCCTTCTTTAAGTGGAATTCGATGATCATCTCCTTGGAAACGAGGTAAAGAATGTGGTTCCTCAAAAATGGGGCCCAGCAAATTCTTTGATTACCTGACTAATTTCTGTTGAAGCTTGTGATGCAGTGGCTCTTTTAGACTCGATGATAAGCACTTAAAAGTGTACATTTATTATGAGTTTAAATATCATTTTTACACTTTAAGTGTTATTAATTTAAGTAT